>DWPA01007523.1:0-10280 GCA_018251375.1 Calpodes ethlius | reverse complement strand
TCACACACCTTCGAGAACATTATGGAGAACTCTCAGCTGTGCAAATTTCCTCATGATGTTTTCCTTCACTGAAGCAAGTGATAATAAATTATAATACGTACATAAATTTGAAAATTTGTTGAACTACAAATTCCGTATAATCATGTATTATTTTGCATTTAATTCGATATAAAATTAACATAACAAACAAACTTAACGTATCCATTCTCGTAAGTTTCGAAGATACGTATTGATCTGCGCTTAGCTATTTCAGGTCATTGACCTTAAATTCCAAATTTGAAAAGAAACTCAAGTTGTTAAATTATGTAATAATCATCTGTGTTATAATTAGTGTTATTATTGAGCGACACAACACAAAACACAGCGAGGGGGATGCGCGTATTATCATAAAGAAAGTGTGGCACGATCCAGACGCTCGCTGCCTTGGAGAAAATGTACGATATTGCTATGCTCTTTTGCCTTCTATAGGGTTATCAACGCAGCATTTTAAAAATTATTACGTGATTTGTTACAAACATTAGACAATAGATCCTGTTTTATATCAAACCTAATTAATCAACCCTTATATATACTCATTTTTTTTTTGTAAATATCTGATGTGTCTATACTTTAGTTACAGTCGTCATGAAGATAAAATACAAGGACGAAACCTGATCGACTTTAGGTTCGTATGATTTGTAATTAAACATACTCTGTATTAGACATTTATTTGTTATTCATTTTAATAACATATACAAGATCTAATAATTAAGTCGAAGGGTCGCTGCAATAAAAGCGAGTTTTTATTTTTTGAATTGTAAAGTTTTACCGTCAGGTGGTCAGTATTGTTTTGCAACTGAAATTACCATCTGCATTAGATAGAAATCAACATTTTTATATTCTATTATAATACGGGTACTGGTGTGATATGTATGTATTTGGACATCAATATTCGACCTAATTGTATGGACCGTGGTCACGGATAAATAGTTTTAAACACATCGTGAGTACCTATAGTATAATAAAATATGCCGAGTGCACTATGAACATGTTTAAATCATGTATTTTTATATTAAACTAAATCTATATTACAACACTAAGTACACCCCTAGTTTGAGTGTAGTTCAGCGACGCCTAGGCCCGCGGACGTGCGCACAGCATTCGTAGAGTAAAATTTTTGTCAACATCCTTCGTCATTATCTGTCATAATCATTCATCTCTTTAATAAAATACATATTGCCTGTAACTATGGTTATGTATGTTATCACTAGTATCGACATATTTACCGACCGAAAAATACCTAATCCACATATTAACAAAGTGGTTCACGACGTCTAACGACACTACATGGGGCCATAGATAAATAAAATTTTGGTTCAAGAGATGTCAATAGGGTTCCAGAAGAATCTGAAATAGCAGGATGACCTTAAGTTTGGTTTTCCACGAATTGAATAATTTATTTACTTTCATGATTATTTTTACAACAGAAGATATGTTTGTGTGAGACAATCTATAAAACTCTATGAACTCATACAGTTTATATACAGGAGGTATATAGTCAGGGGGTCCACTGAAAATAAAAAATAGTAGAGGGTCCACCTAAACCTTAGCAAGTAATTGTTCAATGAAATTATTATATCAGCTTTCGAGCATAATTATATTCATAGTAAAAATAAAGTAAAATCACACTTTTACCTAAGAGAAACTAGGTAAATGAGCTATTTACTATTGAGGAGTTCCTTCTCTAGGGCCAACCTTGACTGTAGTATAAGGTTTCGCTTGTTATAAAAATTCTTTATCGATTATATTATTATCTTATCGGAATTAAAGAAATATGTACACACATTTCACCACTATAGAATATCAGGAAGTAGTTGTAATTCAGCTTGCAAGATTTGACATTAACAAACTAGCAAAAATTGCCAGTTAAATAAAAGCTTTTCAAAAATTCTCGTTGAATAGTATACTATAAGGTATATAAGTTCACGATCAACCGTTACAACTCATAACTTGTAGTGACGTCAAATATTTTCGAATATAGAATAGACGCGAATCCGTTCTGTTCGTCGCTATTGGCGCGGCAAAATGAGATATCAGTGGATATTGAATGACGAGTGTTACGCCGCCGCTGTGTTCGCTTTCAGATATTCTTTCATCCCCTTTTTTACACAAAGGGCTTCTATTGGATTCCGGATTGTGCGACCAATGTTTACGGAGGCGTTAGGTCGGATTAAATGTTATAAATAGTATCTGGCATGTGTTTCGTTTATTAGTGTTTTTGAGTTATAATAAAATTATCGATATTTTCAGTGAGGTGCTTAAAAGGTAACAATTATGTTTATCGACTTTTTTGTCTTTGGAATAATTTCATCTTCTTTTGTTTATGTGGGATGTGATTCAGTAGTTCGAGTGCATTGATTAAAAAAAATCACAATACGTTTTAGTATTTTTAATGATAATTAATAAAATAAATACACGGGCATTTATCGATATGAATAAAAAGTATTTCTTGTAGGCAACTTGGACATATATTAAACAGATATCACAAATACCTACAAAAAAATCACTTCTAAATATAAATATTTGTTCTCGTATCAAGAACCACCAATAATGCGACAGAGTCGTTAACGATATTGCTAATATTGATTCTATTATTATTGAGTACAATTAAACTCAACAATATCCAGATAAATCCCGTGTCACACGGGCGATTGCAACAATACGTTTTTCTTAGGCTGTCTATACACTGAGGCATTGAAGCAATCGGTGAATAAGGCGGGAAATCCTTGGGATTTCGTTGCATCTACTTGACGCATTTAGATTGGAACTCTGGAAATACTTCTCCACGAGACAGTCAGAGGGATACAGGGAAACCAGAAAAAGATTTTTATATTTACATACAAGAATATGATAATTTAAATAAATTTAAAGGCAACTTTTCCTTGTTTTGAGGAATGTAATCGCTGCAATTTGCACCTATACAGAAATGGTTGTATTATTTTTTTATTCGGAATTTCGTGTCATTTTAACTGTCATGTAAGCTGCGCTTAAAATATGCATTATGATAGTCTTAATTCACTTAAAATTATATAATATTTTTTCGAGAGTTACAATAACATTTTCAACTAATTCTAGTGAACATGAATTTTCTTAATAACACATATCTTAAAAGTACGATTTAACCATTGTTTTTTACAGTGAAGACAGTTATTTCTTACAGAATTAAATGTATATGTACAGATTTTTGATTATACTATGACAAGGTTTATTATACAATATATTTTTTACATGCTATATCTATGTTTTTATATATTAGGACTTAAGTTTTAAAGTTGTATTATGATAGTGAAAGAGTAATTAAAATACCTGGTATATAATTAAATACTTAAGTAATGAATCAAGATAATTGTTAAAATATCTGAAGTCAGGAAGGAATATACAGCTGATAATTACGACTTCGATTGTTTTAAAATCATTCGAATATTGCATAAAAATCTCCCAATTTAAAAATATCAGACATGTAGTTGAGATTTAATGAATCGACACGACACTCGTCTTGATAATTAACGCGTCGCCTCGCTTCCTATCGTCGTTAATTTTTCCACGTTAATATTTAAATCGGATTTTGGTTTCAACCCCTCTAGTAATGACCACTTAGCCTCAGGTGACTCGTCTGCTTGGTCGTCGGCACGGCATTGTCCTTTAAATTGAGGGCTGGTTGATGCTGTGGCAATTATATTGTAGGGAAATTCTCTTTAATTCGAACATCGAGAACTTGAAAGCTTAAATATATCTGAAATAAATATTATATTTCCTTCTCGCTTTAAGATACCATTAATTGAATGTCTGAGTTTCGTTCCAGTTATATTTCTAACCTAACCTAACTTATCTAATCAGCGCCATCTGATTTTGAATAGCTTACATTGTATACATGAATTAAATATTAACGCTTTCTTACTCAACAACAGATGGCATAAATAAAATATAAATGTATTTTTTTCATGGACCTAAATTAATCTTAATAATGAAAGATTATTTAAATATAAATATGTAAGAGTCGTTAAATCAATCCACAAACAATTAAAAATCGCAAACAATCATGCATCATATAACAATCATATCTCTGTTTTGACTCAGGGCTTGAATCTGGGAACTACTTCTTTGGGATAGTACTATTCAACTATGACATCGCCTCTAGCCGCTTCTTTATTGGATGAGACGACAATGACATCTTATATATGAATTGTGTACTCACGAATACTTCCATGTGTGCGTGCATGTGGCGTTGATTCTAAAGGTGCTGCTACATCAGTTAAGTGATGTTTTAAAATATGTAATTGCAGTTCACTTGAATTATTTGTCATGTCTTTCACAAAGGAACGGTATTATATCATAATGTACAACACAAGCAATTTGTTCGTTTCCATGGCTTCAAGTATATCGCTCGTTTTCCGCAGTGACGCCTGCATCGAGGGCTGTCACAAACAGGAGGGATTGACGAGGGTTTAAGCGCTAAATCGGCTATTTAGTTGACCTCCGCCGTGATCCATGTTAATGTACCCTTGTACGCGTTCCTTAATTATGGATATTTGGGGTTCGTTGTATAATTAGTGATATTATCCGTGAATGTATGGGTTTAATTGTGGAACTTAAAAATAAGTATGTTGTATATGGGATTAGTGTTGGGCGGTTTCCGGCGGTAACGCCATACGTTATCGATCATGTTTCAGTAGCTTAATAATAGTGGGATTATTTAAACTTCGTAATAAACTGACATAATAATATTGAATTGTCATAATATTGGCATGTTGTCATGTGATGACCGTTGACATAATTATAATACAGCACAATAAAATATACATCATATCTTTACACGCATTTTATAAACATTGTATTTTATTTTAAGCTTGTTTAATCATGATTAAAGACCGCTTTCAATATTCTATCTATCCATAATCTCTGGATTAATTAGTAGTTAAAATTATAACAAATATCTTTTACACTTACAGTAATAATGTTACATAATATGATTTTTGGTTTAATTTCTAACATTTACAATTTAACTTGAATCAACGCAATTGTATCGAAATATTTGCGTACTAAATAACTATCGGAGTACCCACATACTAGAATAAGGTTTTATATTGTGTTGTTATTGATGTAGTTAACTATTTCATGACTATTTAACTAATCGAGGGTATGTCTGTATAATAACATCTTACTTAACCGTCATATCCATTTGAATTTGACGAGGGTTTATGGGTTGTAACTATTATTTAATTTACTTAACAATCGATCTTTAGTAACTCAAAGTACGAGTCAATGTATTTTAACTACTGACTATCTCATAGGTGTGGATTTGCAATTTAACAATATAATTTTAAACTTACAAGTGAGTATATTTAGATATTTTAATTAAACTCAAAGGATAAGGATTTTTCTACACATTGTTGTTTTATCTTACGATTAATGTGCATTTAAATAATGTGTTGCAATTCAAAAACATTTTATTATAATTATTGTATATCTGTCTGTTTGTCTGATCTATAATAATATAAAAACTTGAACGAATATAGAATTTTTGATGTGAAATGGTAAATTTTGTCATACTGTAGAAAACTTTTATACCGATAAATATTAAGGTTTTGCTAGGGGAAGGGGATGAAAGTTTGTATGTGTTTTTTTAACATCAATAACATAAATTATATAGAACATGTATTTTATACATTATCGATATTTGGTACGGAAAGTAATAAAACTCGAAGGAACTTAGAGATTTTTAGTTTCTATACTGGTTCCTGGATGAGCTGTATATAATTTAATTGTGGATTTTAAAATATAACTTCCTAAATGATGTACCATATATTTTGTTGCTATTTATTTTATTTTGCAACTATTGAATTAATTAGTAAGTAATAAGAATTATTTTTGAAATATTACATTTTCATAAAACTTTCGAACATCATGCCAGTAGCTAAAAAAAAACAGGAAATATTTTCAAATTTCGAATAAACGAGAGCTTATAACCCTGCGAATGGTGCTGTAAACTGAAAAACATAACAGTTATTGGGTTGTAAGTTGCATTCCTAACGTGCAATAGCAATTTCATTCCATTTTCGCATTGTGGTTCGCCGCAGTGCGGGCGACAGACAGCGTGCAACGCTTCGGTAACACCTAGTACCTACCTACATTAACATTTCGTTAAATATTTGTTTTGTATATATAATCCGAAGCAGTGGCTGGTTCTGAGTGGATAAGAACAGCAAGTGACAGTAAGAAATAGAAGAATTTAGCAGAGGCTTTTGTCAAAGTGTCTAAATGACTGTTAATAAACCGACCGCTTAAGATATTTAAATAAATGAGATGTAATTTAGATAAAAATATTAGGAAATAATTTATAACCCTTTTTAAACAGTAGATAAGAAAGGCTTATTATAATTATCATTATCAGATCATCGGTAGAAAGTTAGTAGGTAACCGTTAAGTCAATGCCATATTTGCATCCTATCGCGTTAAACAGCGCGCTAACTAAGACACTATCCACATGTTACGCACAGTTTATCGCGCTAATTGACATAGGAAATGTTTAAATTTCCTCTGATACATTTTAAATCTCCTCTCACGATTTAATCTCACCCTCTTAAACTCTGTTGAGTTCTCTGTATGTATGATTGTGTATCCCAAAATATACTAAACAATTTTGTAAAGAATAATAATAGACATTAAGTTCACACAACATACCCTTTTCATTATAATAACATCTTGATGTGCAATAAGGTAAAGATAAATAAATATTTTCAAGATTTTCTCACAGAATATCATGACAACACCACGTGCACCTCAAGGGAGATGCACCCAATATACCCGTCGTGGTGTGGAGGAAGAATATAAATTTCAAAGGCGATCGCTCCGGTCACACGATACCTTTCACACGCCATCTTGATATAAGTACACGCTATAAACGATTTTATAAAAATTTAAAACATTTTCAATTTTAAAATAAAACTATGTGCAATATTTACAACAGAATTGAATAAGACTTGTTTCTCCTTTGTCAAGTTGAAAATATTGTTTTACACACGAAAATTAAACATGCGTTACATTTTCTTAATGATAAACTCTTCTCTTGAAGTCAGTTGAAGCTTTTGAGGTGTAAAAGATCTTAGAGTTCAAAAAACAGTTTCCTGGACGTATTGCACGCTGAACAAGGGAGATACAGAGAGCGTGGTTCATTTGACCCTGTAGCACTCACTTAATCCCAAAGATGCATGACGGTAGGGTTTCTCCTGGCTAGTTATAAAAAAATATAAATGAAATAAAAGGAGCCTTTATTGTTGTCAACTTAGTGCAACAATTAACAACAAGAAATTATCTAAAATTATTACATACTCTCAGCATTCGGCTCATCTCTCCTATTAACACGTTGTCTTTCAACAAAGACCTCCTTTAACGATTTTCATTTTCTGCCAGATTAGCTATTCTTTCGATTTCTGCTAAATTTTTAAATTGCTCATTTGTCAGATATTTTGAATAAAGAAGCATTACTTAGCTATTTTATTGTTCAGTAACTATTGATCTATTATCAGAGTAATTTCTGCTGACTTTTATAGAAGAAAATAAAAAAAAAACCTTTCTTTACCAACCTGGCCACACTTCGTATTTATAGTATCGCCATCGACGAAAGCGACTTTTAAACGTGGAACGAACGAATGAACCAAGTTGATTTCAGTTTGTTGGAAAGTAAGAGGCGGATGTGACGTTTGGTTTTGGAACTAGAAGCGGTGATTTGGTCAGCGGAAGTGAGACCGGACGGTGGAGTCTGGCGTCGCGACGAGATACGAGCCGCGTCTGTTGCAAGCTGTTGAGGAAATGAATACGATCGACACGTTCTATTGAATGAAAATACTGATACTGGAACGGGATATTTATTCATACTCATATTATAAATGCGAGTATGTTTGTTTCTGTGTTTGTTTGTCCTTCTTTCAGCGCGCCACGGAGCGTTCTGTGGAATGATTTTAGATTTGGAGATAGCTGGGAGAACGGCGTATACTATAGGCTAGATTTTACCGCGAATAAATATTTCTGTGGGAAGATCCATTAAGATGTATACTTTAGCCGAATTCAATGAAGTGTCTAACAACAAAGCGTTGCCTAGCAACCAATGATGGAAAGAAATGACAACATTTTATTGCTGGTCTTTTCTCACACACGTGTGAAGCCACGGGCCTTATCTAGTAAATAATTTTAAGTCTTAGAGATAATTGTGATGTTAGCTTCTGAACCTAATACTAATATTATAAATGAGAAAGTTGTAAAGATGTTTGGGTGTTTGTTTCCCGATCACGGGCTGGTGATTATACGGATTAAGAAGAAACTTTTGCACGCAGACATATCCAGGATTAGGAAATAGGATACTTTTTACATCTCTTGTATGTCCTGGGATTATATGTGGCGTTCATATATTTGGGATAAAATTATAGATGTGTCGTTGAACTATAAATATACTTATATGTACACATATGTAATCAGTCTTCTAGAGGAAAGCCGCGGGCGGCAGCAAGTTAAAAAATAATCTTTATAACATTTTATTATTGACAATAATGCGATTAGGCAAGTATTTTAATCACAATAAAATGCGTCATGGCATGTTTACATAGCATCAAAAACACAATATTATTTAGTAATCGTCTTAACTGCCAATTATTTTGACGGAATTATGTTTCTTTATTACTATTTGATAGCAGCTAAAAGAAAAAGTTTTATTTTTTACTAAGTAACTTTAAAAATCTAAATAACCGTATTTTATAGTTCTAAAACACAACATTTTGAATGATTTAGTAGTTAGTAAAATAACATAATAAATATTATCCACGGCTGAATACTGTTATCCCAAAAATATTATCTGTTATTCATTAATAAGCATTGTTATGCAGACTGTTATTATCTGAACCGTATAGTGCTCCCCGCTGAATCCTACCGATAAGTTCAATCGATAAAATAAATACAGCACTAAATCACCTGCGAATGAAAAGATAAACATTTCGTTCCATATTTGAATTCACCGCAACCACGTTTAATTTTATTGAATCGTCGAATAAAAGTAGACGCGGATGTCTATTATTCATATTGTTTATGTTTTTAAATTTCGAATATGGATAGTGGTTTAAAAATATGTTCAGCTGTTTCACTAAAAAAATGGCGGACGCCATCTTATGAAACAAAAAGTGAAGTAATTCTTCAAGTAAATCAGATCTCTAATATACAGAGACACAGCCGCCCACCATTATTTAAAAATAATAATTAAAATTACTATGTTTATAAATATGATTATTTGGGTCAAATATTGTAAATTCAATTAGAACTATTTCATCTTGTGAATTTGAAATTTGACACACTGTTTTAGTTTCGATGTTAATTTATCTTGATGACAATTATGATCTCATACTGCGCTTAAGGTTGGCTGTAGACGAGGGGACTTCTTCATGACGGATAAAAAATTTTTTGCAGCACAACGGGAAGTAAAATTTGTGTCAATCTCCGAGAATGTGTCTAAGGCTTTTTTTAAATGTGTTATTTAATGCGCATTTGGTCGCAGTCGTTATCGTTAAAGTTTATGGAGATTTCTCATACAGAATCGCAGTTAAGACGTTGCTCTTCATATTATTATGTAATTTTCATTATTCTATACAGAAACGGTTAGAATGTATCTTTAACTTCTAAGGTCTAAACCTAACTTCATCTGGAAAAAATCTCTGCTTACCGATAAAACTGCCTTTTGTATTCCTTTTTTACTGTATCACGTGATTTTTACTTTAATATAAAATTATACAACGAATATTATCAATAACATTAATATTCCATCTAAAAAACGTGTATATTCGTATTCTTACCATTGTATAAGAGTTTATTTCATCCCACTTTGCCATGAACGAACGAATATACATCCAGATAATAAGGTTTTAGGCCTCATCAGAATGTTATTACAGATCGTTACCGATAAAAGCTGTGGCGGGAGACCTCGAGCTATGTAATCATGTTACAATGCGATCGAGTTACCGTCTCGGGGAACTCGCAATAAAAATATTGTAGGTCTTTTGATTTAGAAAATATCGATAAATGTAGGTGGTATTGGGTACATCTCTATATCTTTTTTTAGATAACTATACCTTTTCACAATACGTAATTAAATAACGTTAAATATAAAACTGTGTTATTTCTTTCGGTTGTTACGTATTGATCTTATACTATTAAACGGGAAATTTTAGTTTGATGAGACAAAAAATAATTAACAAAAATAT
>DWPA01007522.1:0-10281 GCA_018251375.1 Calpodes ethlius | reverse complement strand
CGGCATCTGTCGAAAATTGGCCGGCGCATTCAGAAACTTTCGTGGGCTCATACACAACAACTTTGCTAAAGATCATCGCATGATCAAATGCATAGTTTACGATTGTATAAAAGACATACAGACAGACATGCATTTATATATATAAATAGATTTAGGACGTCATATATTTAAGTCCAACCAATACTCTTCTGCTTATAGCGCATATCGCTGAGTAATGAAAGAAATAATGACATCAGGTCCCTTACGTTGGAAATCTTTGAGCTTAATTGATTAAATTTATTGTGACGTAAAGGGTATGGTTCTTATTTGCCTATTTAGCTTTTCTACGACTTTTCTTCAATCAACTGTAATAAGATGTTCGTCCTATTGATTAAAATGTTTTATTTTTTCTTGTACGCTTTCATAATGATAACTTAGGGATGTTATTGTCACCCTTTCCTCAGTCACAATATAGGTCACATAATTTTATTTAGTCAGTGGAAATCATATATATCATCTAGATATTATTATCATTTAATCTTTTGGATCTCTGGATGGATGATTGGAAAAACATGCTTTTAAAGTGCAATAAATTTTATAACTATATTGTTCACCATTGAGTGTTCATTGTTTTCTCATCTAGAGCAAATTCTAATATGAAATATCAAAACATGTTTATCATAAAAATGGTTTGTCATTAAAACTGAAGCAATTAGTCAAATTACAAATTCGATGGATAAGAAGTAGTTCTAATTTAGCCTGCATTATTTAATTCAAACAAACATGCCAACAAACTAAGAAATATTGACAAACATTACAAGTTAAATAAAACCTTTTATTATTATCCATAATAAACTGACTGTAAACTCTACGAACCATTCAAGATTTCGTTAGATATTTTGTACACATTTACACATGTACACCCTGCTTTTCAAACATAATATAAGTTACTAACAAAACACAAAAGACCGAATAGTAATATCAAAATTTCATGCTCTGACCACACGTAACCTACCTCAATAATTACAACATTTAATGTCACTGCGAATTAGACATTGAGATTGCGCCAAATTAACTTTATCAATTGGATAATTACCTAAACATATTTCAATAGCGTTTTTATTTATAGATGTAGTATTATCTATTTTTGTTCTATTCTGTAAATTGCACATTTCCAACGTTAGAAAGGTAGGGTTCTATAGTTGCAAAACCATCGTCTGTTTCTCGTTGTTTTACAAACATTAATTGCCGTAATAATTCTCCTTTAAAGTTAATAATAATGCATGCATTATTCTGTGTATTTTTGCGTCACCATCACCAATTTATTTTTAAATGGAAGAAAAAAGAAGCTTTTTAATTAATTTAATTAGCTTTTTAAAGTTTAACATTTCGCAATTTAAATCCTTAATTGGAAAGTGACCTTTGCAGACCTTACATATTTTTTTAATCTCTTCAACGGTACCCCAACAAAAAATATCCCTTCTTTAATTAAATTGAATTAATTCTACATGTAATACAGGAGGTATATTCAAACACTTTTTTAACGACTTTGTTGGCACGATAAATATTTATATGCCTGCCAAATTTCAGATTTCTAGTATCTCTTCGTAGATAGTTTTGTCCTAAGCTGCGGACGAGTGGAATGACAAGTTCAAATTACAAGGATTCTGTCTTGACTACTGAACCCCAAAGACCATCATAGCAAACTAGCTAAACTTGCCCTTATTTCAGTATTAGGAAAATAACTCAGAGATTATGTTGGAAGTAAAAAAGTAACTATCAATAAAATAAAGGCACGGAAAATGTTCATAATACATCTGTCGCGGAATTTTATTTTTAGGACACCTTGAGAGGACTATCATGAAATGTAATCTGCGAACAAATATAGTAAATAACAGCTTACTTTTGAACTGTTCACTAATTTCACAGTGAATAACGCAATAAATAAAGTAAAAAAAACTGTATAGGTGTATATATATTAGATAAATATATTTCTTTCTACATTTAATATCAAAACAGAAACCTTTCGGTTAAAGCAAAATTTTCGATCATTTGCTTCAATAATTCACTGTAAAGTTATTGTCAAATAATTTTATTTCAAGATTTTAAAGGTATCCAAATCAAATTACATCTTCAATTGATGAACGCGATCAAAATGTTAATTATGTCGAAAGTGTTGTGAAGCTGACGTCACTTAATTTAATTCTACAAGCTGTTGCATGATGTACCGACGAATCGATATAAATAACTTATAACTCACTGTCTTCATAAGCGTTTATCAGAAATAGTAGTAAGACGTGAGGAGACTAAGGTATGTCGTTTAATAACAACTCTGTTCGCCGCTTATCTAAATGCTTCGTGAAAAATAATAACTATAATAGGTAAGTGCATCATGTCAACGGAGATTTGACTCGGGTGTTGTTTAATTCAAAATGGGTCTAAATGGAATTCGAAAAAAAAAACTATTTTTGAAATCTAATTTCGTATCAATATTTTATAACTTTCTTAAACATGATTTTAGATTGACTCAGACTTCTAGATTGTTTTAAATTAAGAACAATGGCTTTTTGTTTAGATAGTACAATATGCATGAGAGAAAATCGATCAAGTGCGAGTTGGTAACACATAGTTTAGGGTTTCTTGGTTCAAGTTGATCGACTCCCTGTTGTTTACCCCCTAATTTTCAAACTCCGCCTAGCAGTCTGTTATTGGATGGAAATTTCAAAAATATTGCGGATATGTGAAAATCTCTCCGCATTAAGCATCCAATTGCAAAATATAAAAACTTAAAGAGCCTTTTTGTTAAAATCGACTTTCTTTCTTTGAGAAAGTTCTTGGGCCGTAATGTTTTTTCTAGACCATAGTATAACGACTTTATAAGAAGACCACAGATTATATCTAAGAAAAAAAATTAATGCTAAATGTTAACACAGGCTTACTAGCATATTAGTTAATTATCCGTATCCAAATCAGTTAAGCTATTTATAACATTAACACAACAAACACAGACAAAAAGCCAAATAATTTAATACAACTTAAGCAGAAGTTTAAGATAACATTATTGCACAATCATTATACGTAGAAATGATTATTAACTTAGGCATACGAAAAATTAGTACAACCAAGCAAGTTCTTATCACGACCTACTTAAAATAATTCTTTCAAATTAATTATTTACGACGCGATGGTCCTAAAAAGTATAAAACATTACACGAAGGATCCTTATTAAAGTAAGTAAGGCGAATTCTCTCTAATAAATGAAAATAACGCATGACAAATAAGATGTTGCCGATGAAACATCTACTCGGGCAAATGCCTAGCGAAATTTTGCCCGTCAAATTTTATATCCTAGCATAACTATAAAAATATGAGTAAAGTAAACTATAAAAGTACGAGTAAGTTCTATATTACCTGTAGTAAGATATAAAAATGACCTAGTTTCCGTCACTTACCTCACGTGAACGGCACTGGAACGCGACGGCGTATCACTCATTGTGGCGTTCGCGTAGAACACAAAAATTATAGCCGATCACATTCTATATCCGAAGCTTGGGGCAAACGTATAACTCGTTTCACGCGCTTCAGTCGCTAGTTAATGACGCATACCAAAAACAGTTTCCGAATATTTGCCTAATCTGCTGGCGCATGATTTTGCAAATTTATTTTTATATTCCTCTATCGATGCAATTCATTTACAAGCCAGTTGAGCAATATAATTAAAGGTCAAGTTATTTATTACTTAAACAGATGAAATAACATATAAATTGTTTTTCTGTCCATTCCAATGTCTAAATTATTTCAAGTTCTCCTATTTAATTTCATCTGTCAAATAGATACTATAGATATCAGATCTCAAAAATACAATGAATAATGAGCAGCAAAAAGATGATTAATAATTTTTATAACCAAAAACGTTTGTGATTTGGATATGAGTAATTAACTCTCAAGATCAGAAGTTTTTAAACTTGGATCCGAAGATCAAAAAATAATAATTAAGAAGATTCAGGGGAGAGAAATAATAGATGATAATGAACATAAAGAAACTAAATGTAATGGGAAAATATTATGAACTATGCCTCTACACATTCTTTTGAGCTGAGCGACAAGCAAGCTGAATAAACTCAGCTTTATCCCGAAGATAAATCATAAGCCAGTGTGTATATGGATCTGAAACCGTTTAAAGACAATAAAATACGTGATGACGGAATCACAACCGAGCCAATAACAACTAGTGGGAAAACATTTGTAATAGCCCTCCACAAGCTACTCGAATTGGAACTACCCGGAAGCATGGAACAGAAATATAGTGATTTACAAAGTCACCAACAACTTTAAAATATCTCACAAACTTTTCAATGTTATTATTGTATTATTGGTACGTTAAATTAATCGATTTACTCACAGGAATTATATCGAAGAGTTTATCTTGATCAGAATAATAAGTATTAATACATTAATACACATGATTACGTGTCATATTGCCCATTTAGTGGAGTTCAATGACAATTTCTATAGGAAAATATGACTAGCTGCGACACATAAATAAACTATCAATGCATTTAATAAAATGAATATAAGATCTTATGACTAAGACTAATTAGATATAGTTACGCTACGTCAATATTTGTCTGTCCTTTTCGTCAGTAGCGCTGTAATATTTCTGTTGAAATTGCTGTCTGTCAACTTCAAAGGAGTTTTCTGTTTTGATCCTAAAGTTACTTAATATGTGCATGTTTTCAGCCTCTGAAGCGTGTTAATTACGACGCAAGACGTGTTTCATTTCAGTTCCAACTGAGAAAGCAATTTATTATCCATATAAAACAGAGGTTCACCTTATGAAGATTGACGTGTCAATTTGCAAAACATATTTGTGTATGTAGAGCGTTGTAAAAATGTATCCTAATTCATTTTAAATTCATAGTCACCAGCCTGTATATCAATATTTTTTAGTTAACTTACAATATTGGTTAGTTTGTGTGTCAGGTCAAATCTTGCAAGCTGAATTAGAACTATTTCCTCTTGTCCTACGAAATTGAAATTTTAAACATTACTTTAGTTCAATTATATAACATTTCCATCGTGAGCTGATATTACAGTTATATTTGCTTTTTGCGTTATAAAAATGTAGTTCAGGTTTTTAAAATTCTAAAGGTAAAACGTATGCAGATAAAATATTTAAATTGTCCCTAATACAAGGTCTAACATTGATATTGTCATTATTTTCCATGCACTGTACATGAATATTTATCACATTATTTAAGTTCTGCTGGACTTATTTCATCTAAGATTTAAGAAACGTTTTACACATCATGTATATTTATAACTTTAGTTAATATTTCTTTAATCATAAGTCTGTCATATTCTTAATATAAATACATATAAAGTACATGTTTAATATAAATGTGTTAAGTACAGATTTTTGCAAATTTTTTTTTAAAGAATCGTAATTTTAGATTAATTATTTTAGGTCATGATTAAGTGTTCTATTCCATAACAATATTTGTCCAGACACATTCCGTATTATAAATTAAAGTAACTGTTACACGTTTTAAAATATTTATATGGTCAATAAAAGTGACGCCTGCGACATCGTTTATATTTTCATCGTATTACGTTTTAAATGACGAATCTTGTAAAACGTCACGACACGTGGCAGGAATAAGCTTGGTTGTAGTTTTTACTTATTTTTGTACTTCGTTTCGTGCGAGGAATGCTCTATAAATAAGGGTGGGACGGGAATATCAGATCCAGTGTAACAACACTCGCACTCGGATTCGGTTCTTGTTACAACACTAAACTTCTACACAGCATCATGGTGAGGGCTTAAGAATACTTAGTGTCGATAAGTGAAGTGAATTAGTGGAGTGTTAACGATGTGTACCTTTTATTTTTATGATATTTTAAGTGATTTTCGTTTACATAAAAAATATTTATAAAATTTTTCCTTTTTTTTTCCTAAAACTTTTTTCCAATATGTTAAAAATACTTTATTAACGTGAAACTTTTTTGAGTACTTCGCAGATATTTTTTTTTAATTTAAATTATCTAAGAATTGAACTTATATTTAAAATAGATAGAAATACCGAAGAAGATACTCTGTCATATTTTATTGATGTTTGTTATTCAATATTTATCTCATGATATTTTTAATCTACAGAATGAAAAATCTTTTGCGAGAATTTTTCAACCTTATATATAATCTAATATAGCTTTTCATTATTGAACACTGCAGGAATATAAATAACATAACAGTTAGTATTTCTAATAAGCTTTATCAAATTTTCGTTTCAGGATTCTGATGATGAACAGAAAATGGCCATGCTCCGCAAGGCCTTCCAAATGTTTGACACTACCAAGTGTGGCTACATTGACGTACTTAAAATCTCAACCATTCTGAACACTATGGGTCAACTATTCGATGACTCTGAACTTCAAGCTCTTATTGATGAAAATGACCCAGAAGGTAATGTTTCATTTATAGAATGTATCATAGTTCAGTATACAAAAAGTTGAAATAATAGTTTCATCTATATTAACAAGAGAAATGTCACGTATGTGGGCGTTCACGTGGACATTTTTTCTTAGTAATTTTGTATGAGACCTTGTATTTAGTTGCCAATGTTCCATATTCTATCTGACAAGACGATGAAAGAACATTCTTCTTTAACCTCCACATTAAATGAACAATATAGTTGCAATATGAACACAAAATATGATACTTTTAATCGCGAACAGTAAAGCTACGAACAAGTATAATAATAATGTAATAAAACATACAATAATCTTACGTGACAATCCATTCAGGCAACATTATAACGGCTCTTTACAAAAACACAAATATGCGGTCATTGTAAACAAGCCTCTTATAAACGCTAACTCTGCCAATAAAATTAGCCTCAAACTGCAGAACACACCATAAAATTCGGCGCTCGTAAATATGAGAAGGTACATTAATCATTAAATTTAACAGAAAACACACGTGGCCGGTTAGACGAAGACACATTCTCAAGATATGCCAGAATATTTTTACCCGTCGCGCTTGGTATAATGAGGCTATTTCGGTTCGACTCCCTCAGATTTGGATACTTAAATACTGGTCGATCATTGTTATCTAGTTCGAATA
Source organism: Calpodes ethlius (assembly GCA_018251375.1). Classification (NCBI taxonomy): domain Eukaryota; kingdom Metazoa; phylum Arthropoda; class Insecta; order Lepidoptera; family Hesperiidae; genus Calpodes; species Calpodes ethlius. The sequence continues at coordinate 3,179 of DWPA01007522.1, read as the reverse complement.
CTATAAAAATATATTGATATTTAATCGTTGCAAAATTCACATCTTTAGCGTATTATTATAATTACCTTTTCTTTTTTGTTTGTCTAATATCTCCTATATATAAATAGACACTTCACTACTGCTCGGGAGTTCTTCAATAAAGGAAGTAGGTTTAATTTAAGAATAAAAATTGAAGTATTTTCAATTTATTTTGAACAGTAAAACCAAGTAATATCCAAACGTGATCAAATTTATAGTTTCCGCGATAAATATAAAAAGTCATCTCATAAAGAATTTGAAAATGACAAAAACGTGAAAATAAATCGTCGAATGCCTTTAACATTTTAGATGATACGGCAATTGGCAAAAGTCCAGGGAATGCAAATAAGACGAAATCCTATCGTCGACTTTAAGCAATGATAAGATACTAAATTTCCTTGTATTTACGCTACACTATTAAAATAAATGACATTAAAACTTCTTTGTTTCTTTAAAATTTCTATCGTTGTCTTAATGTACCAATAAACGTCCACTTAATTAAGATAAATCGGCAAATTTAAAAGTGTGTTTATGCTCAAGGATTTGTTTCAATTTAAAGTCATATATTTTATCTTCTTTATTGCCTGGCAATCATTTGTAATGTCTTTGGTGTTGTGATATACATAGGCGATGGTGGTTACCATCGCAGTTACTAACCATAACATGGATCATCACCTTATCGGCTACTTATTTGAAGAAATCTTCATGGAAATTATTATGAAGATTTCTTCATGTAAATACCCGAGCAAAGCAATTTTGTTTGGCTATAAAGAAAATAATCTTGAATATATCATAGTTATTCAAATAGAATATTTCCTTTTTATAGGCACTGGTAAAATCAACTTTGACGGATTCTGCAACATCGCGTCCCACTTTTTGGAGGAGGAAGACGCTGAAGCCATGCAACAGGAACTGAAGGAAGCTTTCAGGTATGATATCATTAATATTCTACTTCATAGAATAATCGTACGGCTTTATTCAGGAGTTAGTTACGTTTAATTGTCTTATATTGATGAAATCAGTTATCAGAAGTCTATATAATAGACCATCTATTTATTCACTTATTAGTAAATAATATATTCCTCTAACGCTCTCGCCATATCTCTGTTATCAGTTTCACTGTCAGTGTTAATAGCTGTGCTCAAATTCACCTTAATTATTTCTTTAAAAGATTATGTTACCGGCTAATTAGCACACTAAATGTTGACCTTATCAGCGCAATGTAATTTTAACGCATTAATAAACACCGGACGTAGATGCGCTAGAAGCGTTTGTAAGAAGAAGGTATTTTTTGAGGCAGGCGTGAAACATAATTAGGATTGTATGAAAGACTAACTTTGTTGTAATAAAATATGCATAATATGAGTCTTATGAAATCAGATATTTACGACTTGCGTGCATAATGTCGGTCCAGTTATGATAAATGTGGTGCGCACTGCATTGATCCCGCTTGAAATCTCCCACATCTCCGGAAACCGTTAGCGTTGCGATAATTTATCATTAGTGAAAATCCGTATATAATTCATTGGCTATTTTGGCTACAGCGTGTTCATTTCCACGAATAAAATAATGCATTCAATTCTAATAATCTAATTCTGCGGTATTAATGGCATTGATGTGTACATTGCTTTAAAATACCACTTGATTTCTTTTTAAATCTTAAGATAAAATTTATTCTTAGTTCTCAATAAAACTAAATCTCACATAGTACATTAAAACGTTTTATGATTTCAGTAGTATTAATTTATTTTATCTACATTTAATATTTTTAGAACAGTGTAATATAGGCGAAATATTACAATGGGCAGCCCTATCTTTGTTGTTCTTCGATAAATCTATAATGGCCATTCATTATAATATAACATAGCAGAGATTTGAAAATGAGACAGGTACTCATTCCCAATTGAGGGAAAGGGTATTTTTACCGACTCGAGATTTAAACAGATCCTGTTTTTTCAGTAGCACATATTCTAATAACTACTTTCATTACCTCATGGACATTAAAAATACAATTAAAACATAAATTACGAATTCGCATTCGTAAAATTGATACGACATTTAGATCACGATTTAGCTCATCTTTAACGGATCGTTTTTAATATTGAATCGTCAAAGACGGATATAACTAAGCGAGACCGACCAGTGTTATGTCAATGCCCAAAACCAAACTTTTATTATTATTTTGTATATATGTCATGTCGTTAAAGAATAAACGATCTTCTTTATTGTTACTAGTAATTACTACTAAACATAGAAAAACGTGTCATTGAATTATTCACTGACGAATTGTTCGCTTAGGAAACAGATCTGCTGATTACTAAGTCTGAGTTACACAGTTGATTATAGATATCTTTTATCAATGTGTATTAGGATGTGTGTGTGTGTGTGTGTGTGTGTGTGTATGTGTATGTATATCAGGTATATAAATTTTTTCTTTATCTTTTTCCAGGTTATACGACCGTGAAGGCAACGGTTACATTACCACCTCCACCTTGAAAGAGATTCTCGCGGCGCTAGACGACAAGCTCAGCAACGCGGATCTGGATGGTATCATCGCTGAGATCGATACCGACGGCTCCGGAACCGTCGATTTCGATGGTAAGAATCAACTTTATAGTTATATTTATACATAACAATACGACATAAAACATGGACATCTTTATTTTATACAAACAATTTCATAACATAAATATAACTGTTAACTATCAATATTTGCTGAAAAGATTATTTTTGTCAACTCAATTCCAAAACGTTTTGAATGTTTTTAATACACTTACAATATTAAAGCCCTCGACGGATTTTCTTGCGTTTCTTATTAGGTTCATAAGGGAATTGAAACCTTAGTTTTCGTGAACCAAATAGGTACGCAGGCGAGTGCAGTTAAATTATTTTGTCCTTTTTGAATTACGTTTTAAACGTCGTGGGTTTCTTTTTAAATTTAAATTTTGTTTTTTATTACTTCAATCAGTTAATAAATAAAACATTCCAAAATACTATCTGACTAGATATTATAAAGAACAAAGAAAAATAGTTGAGTCAAGACAGAAATAATTATGTTCAACTCCATAATATTTATTTAATCAAGAGACAAGAATCTTTTGTAAATGTAAGTAGTCCATTTATACCTGACCCCAACTCAACTTTCCCTGCTCGCAGTACAT
>DWPA01007521.1:0-10281 GCA_018251375.1 Calpodes ethlius | reverse complement strand
TGTAAAGCAAGACCTTTTTAGTTTAAAATATCGCTTCGGGGATAGAAATAGCACGTGGCAATTGACAGGATATCGATTAAAAACACTTACCTTATAGTTGTTGTTATTGTGACAAGGCGGCGGCTGTTTCTTCTCTCTGGTTCCGTACACAGCGCACGCCGCTAGCGCCACGCCCACGCCCACGCCCACGGCTATCGTGGGCTGAACTCTGAACGCCTGCTCCTTTATCTTCGTCAAAATCGCCGGCATTTTGAATCACGTTATATTTATTGTTTGATTACAATATTTATCTGTATTTTTACAGTATACTATTCAAATGTTTACACGTATACGATTTTCATTGATGCGTTACCATTTTAAAGATTTTGACTTTAACTAGGGATGTTAAACGCTTTACGAATTAACTAAGATATTTTTAACCTACGTTCTATGCTACAAGAGATCGATTGTAACGTATTTCTAAAGATCACAGACGGTTGGAACTGGATAGTATATGTTAATTTAACAGACTAATCATTAATTTGTGTTTAATCTGTAAAAGTTATGGTCGTTGTGTATCGCGCAGGATTCGTGATGTTCTCGTCCATTTTTCTGTAACAAGAAATTATATAATTATAACAAATATCTAGAAAAATATACGATGACATTATAATCTAGTGACGAAAACATATGCTTGGTTCACTTTTTCTCTATCTCTCGTACAGTGACAAATGTCATACATTCACCCATAACCTTCGTCATACGACATCTCAGACCAAGATGTAACCTCACAGGAGGTACCCTCAAAATGTTCGTTACGCCAATTTTTTTAAGTGGACTAACGCCTTCAGGTCATTCTCCCTTTTGCGGATAATTCAACACAGCTTAAACTCATTACAATCGCAATATATATAATATAATAGCCGTAAAACAACGAGAGTAAAGTACCATCAGCAAAAAAAATATTACTTGAGCCGTAAAAAAAATCGTCAGACAATCCGCATTTGGCCAGCGTGGCTACGGCCCTTACGCCTCACATTGTGAGAGGAGAGCGCAGCAGTGGAACAGCTATGGGTTGTGATGGAAAATAATTTGTATTACAAAATTATCATAACAGTTATAGAAATATGACCATAAACAATATTTTCACGTGTTCTAACTCTTGATGGCGAGTAATAAATATTTATAGCGGCTGTATAATGAGGAAGCCTTGGCCACGCGGCAATTTATAGTTTATGCTAATTATTTACGTCACAAGACGTAACACGATCGCAGCACATCTTCGGTTGTAAATTTATGGTTGCTCGATGTAAGATTATGCCGTTAAACCTGCGGACTTTTCGAGATTCAAAACGCAGATAGGAGCGAAATAAAAATAGATGTGAAAATATTTTTGGCCTCAAAGGAGATTTATAAAAATGTTGTAAATTTTTTTCTATCAATGGTTGCCAGGCAAAGCTTTGTTGTTCCTTTAATTTGACTTAAATATACACCGTGATAGATCTTTCCAGAAAAATTCAATGTTATTTTGCGGTAAAGGGTAACCTATAGTACTCGTCGTTCTCCCAACTATCTCGAATCCAAAAATCATACCTAAGCGACGCTACGTTGTGCTATAAAATAAGGACAAACAAACACACTTTTACGTTTATAATATTACTATATAGAAATTTAGATATTTAGTTCTTCTTCCTGCTAATAGATGGCGTTGGTAATCCAGTTCTGAATCACGCTATCAAAGTTTCTTGTACATTAGTTAAGTAAACGGCAATAAAACATTCTTTTACTACGCACTCCACATTAAGCATTTATTTTCCATTATATATAGAGGTTAATTTTGCATAGCATCTTTGAAAAATAATCAGTTTTGAAATGCCAGCAATACGTAGATGGTGGATTTGGAATCGCTAACGACCTTTGGCGATGGCAATAACTCCAAGGCGGTTCATAACGTCAGTTATTCATTAAGTAAACATAGAGTTAAAACTATTAATATCAAGTCACAAAAACATGCACAAAAGTTCTTAAAAAATCTTTACTACTTTGTCAACGTTTAAACGGAAAAGAGGAAAAAAATTTGAAGCATTCAAATATTCTAAGTAATTTCAAAGTAACCCGTACGACCTTCATTTCGTGAAACTGAGTTCACCGAAAATTTGGACCTCACTTTATATACTGTCATAAAACTGTCAAGTGTGCTTCGAGCCAAGGGTTCCGCAGTTTTAAATACTATTGACTCAAACTTAGAATCATGTTATAAAGAGGTAAAGTTTATATGTTGAAGGACTGACATACGACAAAATAAATTCTTAAGTCCATCTTTTAAAAACAATACATGCACTAAATAATAATTTTTTTTCTGCATTACTAACTTAAGTGAAACCGGCTTCAGTTGTATAGACTCACGGACATATTATTAAACATTTTATGTTGCTGTATTTTCTCATATTTCTACATGTATAGCAAAGATAACTCTTTTATTTTAAAAACGTACACAAAGCCCCATAAAAAATAGCACGTTAACAGCCAGTAACAAAAATTAACAGGTTATCTTGTGTGCTTTAACTGCTTCCCATTTCATGCGATGGTAGTGTAGATCTTATAAATATACAAAAAAGTTCATTTTTCGAGTTGATCGCAAAGATATGCTCATAAAGGCAAAAAATATTAAAATGTACACTCATTTAGATATTTTAGAATTTCCTCATAGGCAACTTAATTACACTGTCTAGGTCAATGAACTAGATTTTAAGTAATTGCGTTGAGAAACATCTATAGGATGGGCGACCGCTAGTAGCCAAATTACGTGAGAGCTTCCGTGTTTTATAAACCATTTAAATTACCTTGCTCAATTGGAATCATTCAGGTTGATATTGAAGCCATTTACCCGGAGACGAAAGAAAAAATACATATTATAAGTTTTATTGCATTTGATATTTTGAATGTAACAAGGAATATATTTATTTGCAATTTATAAATTTAATGCAATAGATGTCAATGTTTAATAACTGAAAATATTACGGAAAAATCAATTCGCCATTTTGTATTTCCCATTTTAGAAGTCACAGCGTATAGCTTCGGGTAGGTAGATCTAATGTTTGACTTTTTGCGTAATTAAACAAACATTTTATAGGCATAATACAAAATACCTACTTACTATTACTATACACTTGTATTAAAACCAAAACCAAATTTGATTAATTTCCTGAAACATTTGATCAGTACTTTTAAAAGCACTTGTTAGAAATCTCACTTGAATTGGTTCTTTAGTATAAAAACGTACAGCAAGCCCCATAAAAGACAAAAGTAATGATGGCAAGTAATACTAATTAATTTGAGCTAGAAGATTCTCTTAAATCATCATTTTACTGTGTATATTAGTCACAATACGGAAAAAGCGACACACAACAGTCAGACAGATACCACAAAACATGCGACGTGCAAGATAATTAGTTAAGAGTTTTTTTTTTGCTCTTCGACATTGCCCATGGTTTAAACGTACGACCGTGTACGACCGTCGTTTAAACGGTCATTAAAACGCTAATTGTAGACGTAAGCATATTTCAACATTATTTTCCTGTTGGTTTCGTTTGATTGGCTTTCTAAACTCCAAGATATGTTAATTAAGTTTGTGCTTGAAATTTCTTGGAATCAAACCGACACATTCTATCTATTGAACAAAAGGTTCACCAGAGCAGCATTCACACAATTTACTGCAATTATAAGTGAACACAATATGCAACATTCAATTACTAATTAATCGACTTCAAAAAAAGAAGATTTTTAATTCAATACTATTATTAATTGTTGATTGATTATGATTAGTAAATTTCATAGAACATACTTCCACAATCGTCCTCTTTTTATCAAGGTCCAATTCCGGTGATGGGATGCATTAATTTATGAGAGAACTCCTTCAATATTATAGTTATACTTAAATCTGTTCAACTTACGACAACAGGTCAGTACATTCGACAGAGACTATTCGAAATTATTCGAAACATTAATTCACATTCGGATATGGTTTCAAAACAGTGTTTATTTTAGATATCCGACAGTTTCGTATACATTAACGCAGCTTCTAAACATTTCCGTTAAATAAACACTTACGTGTGACTAAATATAATTTAATATACCAGTAAACAGCGTACAAAAAAGTCTACTAAATCAAAAACAACATTTCAAGCTCTATAACAATATTCATCAAGCACTAACTGAAGTGCGAACATTAAGTATTCAAAATCGTGTAAGCCTTCGCCGTGATTATACCCTAAAGGTCAGATCAGTACACGCCAAAAGGAGTCTTACATCGTTTGAATAGCAACGAAAATCATTCGTCGACACTAATAACTTGGCCGAATTCTACTATAATTGTACGCTTCGAGGTAAAGCTTAGCAGACTGGAACTAAGCATAAAAATGTATGTTTAAAAGTGAATAACAGTAGTTACAACTTTTGACGTTTTATTCTGTTCGAGATGGAACTATGATTATCCCACTGCTGGGATCACGTCTCATACAGTAGGGCTGAACATATTTTACACATAAATTATTCAGTAGATTAGATACCTCAATGATATGTTATGGTGTATAACAAACAAGGGCATCTAAATTGATGATCTTCGATTTAAGAATCTCTTTCATAATTTCGTATGAATTTACATACCGTCCCTAAATCACAATATATACCTTATATAACGTTAACCTCATTACATTTTAAAACGTTTATTACAATGTAAGTGTATGATGTAAAAAATACTGCGAGGTTATAATTATCTTATCATCATTAACATTATTCCAGTTGAATCACAATAAAATTCTTACAATCGAACACCGATTGTGCTTCTGTTGACTGTACGTCTGTTTATCAACAACAATAAGCAATTATAACTCCATAATAATAAAAAAAAGAAACAATAAAGGACCAAGAACGGCTCCTTGTAAAACGCGTCAAGTGTTTATAAAAACATACGTAAGTGATCGCCTTGACCCTGCCGCCATGAGTCAGTTAGTACGCAACCAACGACGCTTTGTGCCGACCTCTGGCTGATGATGGATTAAGGATGCAAAACATCCAAGGTGGCGTGAGCGACATAATCAAAAGCCTTTGAAGAGACGATGAGAATAAATTGATAGTTTGGCTTAGAGAGTTATCAATTTAATTCGGCTACGACGCGTGAGTTGAGTATTAACTAGTTTAAGAGCGAATCTTTATGTGTTGTATTGACGTGTTTTATTTAAATTCAGTTATTCTTAACTGCGCTAGTTTTTTTATCCGCCAGCATGTATCGTAGATATCTTCTAGGAAAACAGATGTAAAAAAAAATATTTAAAATTTAAATCGACTTCAAAATAATTAATTTTCAAGTATGTCATGTCGATGCCAGTGTAAAGTATGTATATTTATTAATGTGTTGTGTATTCGATGGCCTTGCTGGTACAGATTTCTTAAAAAATGTTAGGTCTTGATTTGTGCCTTGTATTTTTTTGTTTTCAAGTTGAAATTATGAAAATTCAAGTTATGGAATCTCGCGTTCATTCTCGTTTTTTCTTGATTATTTTATTTAATAAATGATTATTGCAGCATCACAAATGTATCTGCTGATTGAGGGCTAGTTCTTGTTATTACCTCCTTTCTTCGTTGGCTTCTTTCTAATCGAACACTTGTCAAAGTGGTATTGGTTGAGTTGACGAGAGACAGAGTACACGGAGAGATATGGATTTTTATAAGAAATAGAATCCTTCTATAATGCCTTTGGTATAGCTATTGTAACAAATGCGACTGGTACAGATGATCCAGTTTATTCTAGTTTCTAGATAGTTTTGACAAACACATTATGAGCTTCTTTAAGTTTTGTTTTTGTTTAATTTGTCTCATCACGATTACAGAACTACCCATACTTACGTCATTACATGTCGAATTGTCATTTTTTTTAATCCGGTTAATAAATCACCGGACATTACAGTTAAAGTTAACAAGTTTTTTCTTAACATTCGTCAGTCAAGATACAAAACGAACAGGTCTTCAGTAAATATAATGATTTAATGCTTTAAGATAACAAGTTTTTTCTCAACGTTGGTTAATAAAAATATGGTTGTTATTACTTAGTTGGTCCAATTACAAGTTCTCCGTTCACGTGTCGGTTAGATGGTTATGCAACTACGATCTCTATCGAGTGTTCATTTTATAACCTTGAACATCCAACTCTTTATTCCTAATCTTAATATGGAAGACCCGTTGTACGTCTTCGTTGCTTCGTAAGACATTTATTTCCAGTACCCTTACGGGCAACTATCATTATTAATTCCTATCAGATGTGGATTTTTCTCAGAAAACTATTAGTCACGTTCCCAACAAGTATATCTAGATCCGTTACATACAGTAGTTATAAGCAGAAAACCAATTTTTACGTTAATTCATATACTTATTGACTAACGTAATTAACACTAAATAATCACACTGACTTCTGTTGAGAAACATCGACACACCGGGTGGAATAAAATCTTAAAAAAACAAAAGAAGTCCCTATATATCTCCTACGGTATGTCCTCCATGTAAATAAATGATGTTTCTTAATTTTCTCGTGCACCCATACTGGGTTGCTGTTGGAAAGGTCATTCTAAACATCCCCCAATTGATTGTTGTTGGACATACGGAAGATATTTCGGAAGCAGTAAACATGATGTATTTTAAAGGCAAACTATCACGAACACTGATCTGCAAGTTATCGAACAGCAAACAATCATAAACCAACAGGACCCAATATTTACGATGGTCCGATACGCACTTGGGCGGTTTATTTATGTGTATACCTTACAAATGAGCCGACGAAATGACATTAATAACAACAAAGATATCGTCGATGCGATGCTCGCCAAGACAGAACAGGAAAGAAATAAAGAATTGGCTTCCAAACTTCCAATTGAACCACAACAAGTCCTTTGGCGACTGACCTCACAGGGTGGTAACTAGGTAGTAGATAGGCTTCAGAATAATCCAATAATGTAATTAATATCTCAGTAATAATAATAATACAGTTATAATACTTTAAGCAAACCTTTATCATCAGGCGAACTCGTGGCGTCTCCTACGACACCCAAATCTATCAGCATAGGATTGGAGACAGTACCTATTCAAGACGAACTAATACTAACTACGAACATAACTCTAATAACTCCTAATGTGAACCTAAAAACATTCTACTAATATCTTTACTTTTCTGGTCAATCTTTTGATCAGGCTGTCTTCTTACCCGCATTTTTTTGTCAACATTAATCTTGTTTTTTAAAACTTTGCACTTGCGTATTAGCGTATGTATGCCTATGCGTAGGTGTGTGTGCATAGTTCCTGTACGGCGTATGTGCGAATGTGTGCAATGCGTCTATGCATATGTGCGTACAAGCGTATACAGACGTATGTGGGAATGTGTACGTGCTTGTGTGTACGGGCTTATGTGCAGGTGCATAGTTGTATATGTGATTTAAGTCTAGTGACTTCAGTAAAGTTATTATTTTTCAATTTCAAATATAAATTATTGCCGAAATCTAAGACCATTGAGAAACGCGGCCGAACATGGGCTAAGATCGTTCTGAAGGACGTTAGTAAGTGGATGATGCAAGTTCCTTTCCAAACCACTCATCAGCAACAGATGTTATCGAGGAGTTACCGCGAGATCAAACCGCTAACTGTACCACTGCACTGCCACAAGGTGAATCTCGTTACTCTAAAAATAACTAATTGCGCTTTCGACACGAGTTCATACTAACTGTACATCGTGTGGTAATCGGGGCGGACTTGTCAAGATCTTACCATCGCCGACTTTCCGAAGATGTGATATTCACACAGACGTAATTGTAACTGTTGTTCACGCTTCTTCAGATTTCTTTGTTATTATGATGATTTTATAAAATTATACTTGCCGCTTCTTCCAAGACCATTTAGGATATTTTTGGATTACCTATTCCAAATGTTTTTATAACTACTTGTTGTGATGTTATACATGTAAATACGTATACTGATGTTGTAAATACGAATGTGTGTTTGTTTGTTTTTGTATGTCCTTCTTTCACGGCTCAATGGAGCGTCGTTCTAAAAGCCCCGAAAGTTAAAAAAACAAGATAATATCCTTATGAAGAAAGTAACTGATTTTATTACTTTATGCTGATGTACATTAAAATAATACAAGCAAATTACAAACCTCTCCATTTCTTTTTGTCAGAACCAGGAACCAGAAGAAATAAAGATATTAATAATTTATTATATGGAAATAATTAAATCATATTTACCTAATTATCTTATCTTATCGAATAATAATTATGTAATTATAATTATAATCATTATATTCTTTTGAATATATTTATTTTGGTATTTAAGGTCGCCGTCGTCGTTCAATGTCATGAAGAAGAAAAATCGAAAAAAAATCTAGCTAACAAAAACATTACTATTGTATGTAAAACTTCTTAGCTTGTAATAAACTTTGTTCAATACATATTATACCAATACGCATTTGGCCAGCGTGGTGGACAAAGACCTGTAACCCTCACATTGTGGTAGGAGACCCGAGCCCAACAGTGGGAGAGTTATGGGTTGTGATGATGAATGCAAAATACATCATGATGTCAAGACAAAACACTAACGGTCTCGCAAAACTTTCCTGATGACGCTAATTCACGCATCCCCCTCAATTCCCCCCTAGAAACGACCTCCTAAGCCAAGATCTAAACCCCACAAGGGAAGTCTACGATATCTGGAACTATTTCTTGAAAAGGGCTAGCTCATCCTCCTTCACAAAAATAGTTCTCAATCCTCATCCTCTTTATGCACAGACTATGGCCAACAGCGATGGTCAATTCAAAAAATAAATAGTTCGCGCTGCCTGTCATCGTCCAAAAATGACAACCACCAACCTACCGAGAGTGGTAGGATGATAAAGCAATAAAAATAAACCATATCACAAACGACGCCGAGATGGTCAATATCGCAACACTATAATTGGACATATTTATGCAAAATAGATCCAACGACAAAAACTAGCTTTTGAGAAAATAGGCCTTTTAATTAAATTATTATATTAAAATAAAGAAACTACAGATTATTCTTTAATTTCATTTTAATATTTCATTAGGAAAAATACCATGCAGCTTGAATATTTTTTGGCATATATCAAAGTTGACGTGGAGATGCCATTTGTGGTATAACTAAAAACTTTTTATATAACAACGTCCAATTGTTTTGTAAATCTCACTTGATCATAACCGGTTGTTTGTTACCAGGCGCCCTTGTAATTCATATATTCATCTATACTATGTACGTGTTTAATATTCAATGTTTACGTGTATTGATTTTTTTTACCCACGACGAAAGAGTGGTACTATAAGTTTGACGTGTCGATCTGTGTATCTCTGTGACTATATGTCTTTGCGTGCCTTGGCGTCGTAGCTCCTTAACGAATGGACCGATTTTGATGAATTTTTTTTCTTCGAAAGCGATGTTATATTGTTCGAAGTTCATGCCGATTTCCGGTAGGTGTCGAGTGAGACCGAATATATCACAATTATTGTGAACAAATGACATGTACACTAGACATATTCTAAAATAGATTCAGCCATATTTGAAAAAAAGTTTTGTTACGTTTCGTTAATTCCGTCAATATTTGAATGAGCTGCGTTTATATTTTCCTAAAATATCAGCACGAAATTTCCGGACAACCCAATATAAGTACTTATATAATTTATCTATGTAGCTTCAAATGTTTTATCTCAACTGGGTAAAGTATGTCAAGGGTCGTAAGGTCGTAATCGTACGTAGATTATAATTACATTATATTGTTTATTTATTACGAGAATCTTCGACAGTGCGACGACTTGGGTGAAACGCTATTAGTCCTAGGTTGGTCTGCCGTATGGTTCACAGAAAAATCATTACATGGATCGGCAGTTTAATGGGTGACTACTGGCTTAAATGCGAGTATCTTAGCGCTTCTGTCCTTCGAAGAGCACATTGCTTTCCATCCAGGTTCAGATTACAATAGTATTTACCAAGTAATGTTTATATGTAAGGCGCATTAACTTAGTAAATAACTATCTGCTCGCTAATCACGCCCGTTTTCAATATTCTATCCAGTATTCTCAAGTCAATTGCCTAGCAACTGACAGAAAGTCATAATCTATATATTAATAAGTGAAGCCAAATCTTTGGACCCCTTTTTACGACAATTGCGCGGACAGAGGAGTATGAAATTTGGCACACTTATAGTTTATATGTAGGAGAAGTGCAGAACGCTCATATTTTTCAATAATAATG
>DWPA01007520.1:0-10282 GCA_018251375.1 Calpodes ethlius | reverse complement strand
AGAACACAGTAACCGCAGATTACAGAACTAAAGGTAATAAGGTTAATATAACTTCAAGTATTAAAGCAAACCTACTTGCTATATTAGCTTTACAGACTAAAAAAATCTTAAAAAACAAAACCTCACAGTAGATAAAAACAATTCTCCATTATATTAAAAAAAACAAGCAACAAACATCACAGACTAAAGATTTTTTTATAATCTTTATTATTACACGGTGTTTTGTACTATAGTGATTATGCCACTCTCATAATATAACATAGGTAACAACATACACAGACCTATGCTAAATAATTTAGTTTTAACAAAGAGCATACTTGTACTATAATAATGGACACGTTACCTATAATTATAAATCTATAAATTCATAATCTTTGGTTTTATCAAGAACTTCGAGGAGATAAAGAGCTTGGATCTTAAAGCAATTCGTTTTCGATCATATTTACCTACAAAGGAGTTACAATTATTCAAAACAAAATCATCACCTATACCAATGCTTCTTAAAAACATTATCTTTAGTATTGTTTCATACCTTCTTTCTTCTGTCTCGTCATGAGTAATGGTAGTTACGTTAGGATGAAACGTCATCTCGTTAGAAAAAAAGCGTCTTCTTAAAATGCAATTAAAACCAGCAATTTAACTTATTCAAATGCAAATTACTGTTTTTGAAAAAAAAAAAACAATTGATAAATATATTAACTAAGGCGCAAAAAGTGCAAGTTAGCTTTTGCTTAACGTTGCGTGTGAGCACATCTGCTATGTTTCATCTGTGTGCGTAGCGTACCGTATATTTTTTGTGGCTGTGTGAGTCGGCTCCAAGATGTTCGTGTTTGGATGTTTTTCTCGTTTTTTCTCTACCGTCATTCTTCTGTTTATTGCCAGCCGCTGGCGTAAAACTACAGAAAATACTTCAAACGTACACTTAATAGATATTATTATTATTTTATACAAAAATATTCTCCATAGAGAGTCTTGCTGTATATAATATATCGCTTATTATATAGTCAAATAACTATAGATAAACCTATTGAGCAGTAAAATAATGTTATGATAACTTTAATAATTCAGTAATTATAAATTTACCTTACTTTTTCTAACATCGTCTTTGACAAGTTCGTTTGTAATGAATTTATTGGCCAGGTGAGAAATCCAAGGTTCATTTCCTGACTTGACATCTATGCGATCTGTGAATTTTGTTCATAAGTCTTGTGTATTTGGTGAATTTAAATTGTAAGCATTTTATGTTCATTATCATCAGCCTTCGAAGATATACGAATAGACTTTCATAATTTCATAATCCTGATCTTTCAGCATTCAGAACATTCTCGCTTTAATTTCCACCGCTTATATCTCTTCTAACCCGAGATGAGTTTTTCACCTGATATCCATCTCTTCATCACATCTTCCACATACTATATTAACGTATGTTTTGTAGTATTCTAAATAATAATAGTATGAAACTGCATTACTTATAATTATCATACCTGTTCTCCAGCCAATAATAACACTTAAAACCGCAATAGTTTAAAAGTCATTAGTAGCTTCAAGGAAGCCCTTAAAGGCTACCTCGATGAGATGAAAACATAATATACGGAAAAAGAGGAATTACCATACCGTATACGGAAAAAGAGAAATTTTCACATATGCCTCATAATAATGAATTACCGGTTAGATACAACTTTCGTTGTCAAAAACCAAACATGTCAACGATCGTAAGTACACGATATTACCATACATGTACAAGTTTTTTACGCTTCACTTTAGGCCAACGTGATAATAACTTACTAACCGTGTAGGCGTTATAAGTCTATACTAATCTCAATCAAATCAAAATAAACCGTATCTCATAGAATTACTCGATATTACAAACATACACACACATGCGTATTCATCCAGGAGAGTACACAGACACACATAATTGAAAACAGAAACAATATTATTACAATAAACACGATATTATCACAAAAATTATCTAGCACTGTTACAACTGATTGCAATTTAATTTAAAAATGTATATAGTTTAAGAAACATTACTTAGCTATCGCAGATAATATGGAGTATTAAGTTTATAATTATTCATACCGCATACTACTCCCTTTGTTTTTCAAAATAGGCGTAATCTTCGAACCAAATTCGTGTTTTAACGCATTCATTTTAATTAACGCAGTAATTAACGGGAAACAAAATGTAACATTGCTTTCCATTATTAACGCGCTTACTTTAACACGTTAATTTTAATGCGTTTTAAGCGCAGCCGTTCACACTGAGATTAACTTAGATATTGCTGGAGTAAAAATTGCAATACACATAGCTCTTACTAATGCTATAGATTAATTATAATCCAAACTTAATCTCGATTTAAATTCAATAAAATATTTTTTTATATCATTAAATACTATTAGTGCATAATGTTTAATGTCACCAAATAATCCTCCCAATAAACTGATAATGCTTGACAACAAAAAGTGCAGGAAAAGCGTGTTAGTATTCACTTCAGACAAGGAAGCGTTTGAGCGAAACGTCAATGCAATATGCACCTTACTGTCACGTACAAAAGATAACAATTTGTTGACCGCCGCGAGAAAACATGTTACGTTTAATATCACAAGCACTTAGTAACAAGAGTCACGAGTTATTGCGTAACAACGGGAGGCGCTATACTATACAGTTCACGTGGAATACTAAATCTCAGTTTTTTATTGTTGCTTGTTTGCGGTTAGTTTGACGTATACATATATATAACATACTAGACGTTAGCCGTGGTTATGCCCGCGTGGGAAAAAGAACAGCAATAAAATAGTTGTCGATTCCTTTCTAACATTGGTTGCAAGGCAACGCTTTTTTCTTAAATACTTTCATTAATTTTGTTGAAATACCTATACATCATAATAGATCTTTCCAAACAAATGAGATGCTTCTCAGTGAAAAGTAGCATATAGCACTCTTCATCCTTCCAACTATATCGACATGAAAAATCATACCACCACAACGCTGCATTGCGCCGTGAAAGAGAGACAAACAAACAAACACTTTCGCATTTATATATATAAAATAACGAAAAGTTCTTGTATAATTCTGCTATTGTTATATTATATTTTACATAATTTTTTTTACACCCAGACATATTAAATTTTCTTCAATTATTCAAATACAAAGAAGCGTTTGTACAGCGGCTTGTATTGACTTAGGTAATCGAGTTAAGCAACAGCAGGCGCGGTCAGTACTTGCATGGGTGACCGCTAATGCGTTAGGGTGCAGATGAATTCATGAGAGCAGGTATTGGGTTGCTAACGAGCTGAAAGCCATCCAAATTTCATAAATTCTCTTTAGTAAGTATCTTGAGTCACATCAACAATCAGATTAATGATATATATAAAACAATTTAATTATGATATTACATTTATTGTTGTATTTTATTGATGCGATTAATAATATTTAACTATCATTCTTAAGATAGTTTTAAAGTACCGTATAACTTTATTCCTTAGCTTAAAGTAGTCTATTATATTTAGATGGCGATTCCCTGTTTTCGGGAAGCTATTAAGCAATATACTTCAAATTTCAATTCATCTGAAAAAACGCTAAAGAACACCTAAAAATAAAAGACAACATTTTTAAACCATTTTAAATCCACCAAAGTATTTACAACATTCATTAAATATTTAAACTGGAAACTGCATTGACATTTCATTAATTGGATATCTTGAATTGTTTTTACATATTATAATAAATAATGAATCGATTGAGAATAATTAAATTATACGTTTCCGTGAACGCGGCATAATGCCTGTGTTTCAACGCCTCGTAATATATTCAAAATCTTCCGTCTCCGACTCGAAGAGTTGATACGTCGAGTGATGGATGAGCTCTTATCACGTCTGATAACCTTCTGCCCCCCTCCCTCCCCGCCTCACGCCCCCGCATCGCGAAAAAGTTGATACACTCATAACAAAACACATCTGTCGCTGTTTATATGAAATGCCATTATGAACTTCAATTTCCTGCACAAAGCTGACAACGCGAGATAAATAGTATGTCGTGGTGCAAAACATTGTTTGTTAAGTTGCGGCTTTTAATTTCAAAACTAACGGTTGTTTAGCTAGCTATTTTACCTAAATTATCTTTATTTTATCTTATGATCTTGTCTCTTCTTTCTTGATGAATAACGCATCGATGGTCATTTTGATGTCGCTAATTTTCATGACTTTGCATCTTTCTTGCCTATTTACATAAAGAAATAAATATCTGAAGAAAGACCTGTCACTTGACAAAGAAAGACAAGCCTATTAATGATACGTGGTCATTACCATCAATGAACTCCAAACACCAAAGACATAAACAACGCGTTACAATAACTGTGTATGATTTGTTTAGGATTCATTTACCGTAACTCCAGTCGAATATATAAAAAACATTACACGATTGATTTTAAAAAGATTTTAAAAGATTATTAGTAGTAGCTATTAAGATTCCTACCTGCAACCTTGCCACGAAAGACTTATAACGCATAGTGGGTTAATTTCTTAATATGATATTGGCCTAAAGTGAAGCAAAAAATATGTGTTTGGTAATAATAATTATAAAAAAGTTTGATTATAAAAAAATGTAATCTTTTTTTTTTGTCAACATTATTTTTTTTTATTTCATATATACCAGCTACATTTTAACCTTCCAAGGTAACCTGAAGACTACCGCTAAACAGTTACACGTTATACAACTATTGTTGTTCTAAATATAATTAGAAGCGTACCATAATTCAAACACCAGCACGCGCAAAACCAATAATTTGCTAAAACAGATAACATAGTATCGCGTGCAGCTTATACAGATTACGACAAATCAAAAGTGTTGTATTTATCAATTTGGTGGCCCGCTAACGTGGTGACAGTGACGTCACTATTATCTTGATTGTAGGTTTGCGGCTCGCGAGCAATTTATCGAGTGCAAATCCTATAAGCATCGAATCGTGACCGACCGCGATACAAAGTTCTTCATGGCACAGTTCAGCTAAAACAGTACTTAAATTGTATTCTAATGATATTTTTATTCCCGAATTAAGTTATATAATTATAGAATTTAAATCCCTACTTTTTATTTAATTGTACAGTGCTACAGAAGGAACATATGTTCTCTAAATATTATAGATTACAATAAACCAAAGACGAGGACGTAAATACCTCATCTGGAGTTCATCAAACACCGCGAGTAGGGAAAACTAATTTGGACTGAAGTTAGTGTTCTTTGTAGATACTACTACTTTGTAATTATAATAATATATTGCGCGAACGGTGCACCTATTTGTCTGTTTAGCCACATATAGTATAAGAACTATTGTTTCCCCTATTCATTAGTGAACTTGTCCGCTTTATCTCGCCACGACTAATGGCTGCATATCAAATATTGACTGTTTCACTATCGCATTACGTCATCCAGTAGCTACCAAAGACATTTTAAACAAATACCTTTGAATATCTTTCATTGTACTTCGAATTAGTTCGATTATTTTTTTATGTAAAATCATTTTCGTTTTCTATTAACGATGTATGGTTTAATTCGTATAATTAACGGGTATACACAAATTTGTACTTTATTACTTCAAGTTAAAGTTATAAGTCATTTGTCAAGTATAATTTATATATAATTATACCACATTAGAAACTTCACATTACACTTTGCGCTATTAAAGTATTAGCCTCGACCGGTTCTATCAAATCGGACATTGAATCTTTCAGTAGCCTTAGTACTCTAAACAGAGAGAGGCAGAAAGAGATAGACCAATCAGCCAGTGGATTAAATAAATTAAATGTCAAGGCTAAATAAAAAAATATGTTAAGTTTTTATTTAAGTTAAGCGTTTAAGTACTATTTTAATATCAATTAAATTGAAAAATAAAATCACTTACTCGAAAGCAATATACCAAAGTAATCAATAATTATGAATGTATAGATATTGTAGCAGATATATCTACCAGGGCATCAGAAACTTTGTAAGGTTGTGTAAATAAGTTAATAGGTGAACAAGAAATTGATAAGATTCGACCCCGTACTGTCTAAATACACAGGTATTCATATCTTACTCCATGCGAGCAAGGTGAATTGATTATAATGTTCAAGAACATGTACAATGTAAATTAATGTACATAATTGAGAAATTTTGTACCATGTTTATTTTGTAGCTGTAAATTTTCGAGAAAAACAACATTCAGTTTTTGTGTCTTTTAATTCATTTTTTGTCGCGGCAATTCTTCCGCGTTTTAAAGAAAAACATTTAGACCTAAAGAAATAAGGCACTCGAATTGAATTTATTGGATAATGAATCCATAAATTACTAAGAACTGTAGAAGATTATAACAATTTCAAATAAATTAAAAACGAAACAAGACTACAAAATCAATACGAGAATATTTAGTGTAATGCCTCAGTTAATTATTTAGACTCTGGAAGTTTCTACAGCGCCGTCGTAACGAGGTGGGGAAGAGGCTTTGAAGAATTTCAAGCGCGTATCACCCGTGGGTGTCAGATGGAAATGAATGAAAGTGTTCGGGTGTTTTCGGAGCCGCTCGTGCGTCACCGGGTCTCAAGGTCGCGAGTGGGGCCGACCCCATTTCCACGGGGATCGATGGGTGCGCCCCGGTCACCCCCCGTTTTTCGGGAGCTTCAGTTTTGTTCGACGTGCGTTTTCAATGTCAAGTGATTCGTGTCGAGCGAGACCGGCTACGGGTAAAAGGCTGGATATTGGCCGTTTCCGTGACTTCGGAATATTATGATATGATGCCAGACCGACGCCACTGTGATATGAAAGAATCTTTCTATGGTTTACTTTTAATTTCCTGCGTTCAGCGTTTTCTTTGACTATCGTAGCTTGAATTTAGCTTGTGTTAATAATATCAACCTTGCAGCCTATTTCGCAGCAGACCGCTTTGTTTTGTGAGTGCGAGAGTAAATTCCCTGCACTTAGTGTTTCTAAGATTGAAACGCAGTCTCGGGCAGTTTTTCCTATTTTCTGCATGCTGTAGAACCATGTCAGCTTTTGCAGCTTTTGTAAGGGATATTTGATCTTCTATTAGTGTATTCAATAAATTAGGCCACGCTTCGCTATTGCAAAAAATATTATACCAAGTTATAAGTCAATAAAAACTCCTTGAATTTTGCGTAAAAACATCAGAATAAACAGCCAATGATTATATAAGCATAATATTATATAAGACACCTTTCTATTAAATATTATCTTGTTGAACAATTTCAAGCCAACCCCTAAAATGTATTATATTATTAAATAAAAGAAAATTACTCACAATACTAAGCACCCAGTTATAAGCGTGTTAAAAGGTATATTTGTAAATCTCATAAATACATTTAAAACGTGTAATTATTGTTATCGTTTGCATTTTAGTACATTTATTTACTAGGTACTTGAACATTAAAAATGTTTAACAATACCGACCCTAACATAACGAATCCTTATTGATCTGGATGAAGATTAGGCTTTAAGTATACATGCTGTTAGAGACATAATCTATGACAGTTTCGTTTTATCTGTGCAATACTGTTACAATGGCTTATCTGTGGTAGACTTCCTCTCACAGAAATTATAAAAAATATGTACCTACCAATATAATATACTTCCCCATAAAATATTTATGAAAACAACACAGCTTTTACCCTACCTAACAAATTGTAATGAATAAGTAACAATTACAATAGGGTACTGAAACAATTGTACTAGACTTAGTTATTGTGCCCGTAAAACGTATAATTATATGAATAGTCAGTGTTGAGAAATAAACGATCATTACATAGACTTATAACACGTAGACAGTTTCTTTATATCATATTGGCCTAAAGCGAAGCATGAAAAATATTTATATGTGTGGGGTACTATTATGTACCTACTTACGATCACTGACATGTACATAAGTATGGAAATGTTTTTTTTCACAATGGAAAGGGGTATAATGGGTAATTATAAAAGTAAATGGATGTATTTTGGGGATCGTACCAAGGTGGCCTGTAAAGACTGTCCTGAAAAGATTACACATTACAGATAGCGGTTCTAATTATTACTAATCAATATAGAAATTATTACTCATAGAACTCCCACTACGAGTTAGAAGTTGACGTCAACCACAAGTTACAGGAAAGTATTATGAGCTTGGCAAGTTACAGGGAATTGTTGGGAATTTCAAACAGCGGTGCAAGTTGTGTATTCCCACGGGGAAATTATTGGGGCTTAATTTAACTGTAACTTAGCTTTAGTTATTGGTCTTTGCACAGTTGGAATTCAAATACTGGGGTTTGATTTTCTAAGTTTACGTTTTAGATGTCACTGCGCAGACATCTTTAATTGAGCTTTGTGGTAGACTACAGGTTATATGCAAAAATACTATTATATTTATGATTAGGCTTATTATGCTATCATTATAATTTTCGCTTGTCCTTCTAACTCTCTAACATCTAACACTGACTGACACGTAGAAAATGCTCTTCGGTATTAAGTTTATGCTACAATGTAAACGAATAAAAAAAACTGCTTGGTACTTAATATTAAAAAACGGTACGTCGTATAAATGTTTCATAACATATTTTATAACAGATGCCATCTAAATCTAACCAGAACTCTCAAGTCACAGACCTCAGTCAGATAGTCTTAATTAAAAACTACGTACAATTTTTGTTACTTTTTTTTTTACTTCCGTGCCAAAAGTTCTGGGTCGTTAATTTTTTCACTATTTAATATTTATTCATCTGCAATTACTGTAAAAAAGTTATTATAATAATGCTATGTGGGGTTTGAGTACGTAATTATGACGATTATTTATTATTAATAGTACGCAACGTCTACTTTAAAGGATTTGCATTTTTGTTGTGTATTTGATAGCCATATTAAATCTAGTAATCTTATAATCTATCTGATAAACATTGTTATTGAATAAATTTAAAAGTAGAATACTTTATTAAAGCGACTACAGCGCCGCCTATCAGACTTGAAAATATTACTAGTATTTATTTTGCAACACCTTACACTAGGAAAATAATCAAAACCTTATGGCATTCTCTACCACTCAGTCCTCATTGCTGTATAAAACATTAATTAATCGCAAACACAGAAACACATACATAAAATAAATAAATTAATATGTATGAATAAATATTTTGTCTGTTCCGATGTATAATTAGCACTGCCGGACGAATTTACTAACATTAATTATAACTTCAAGTTTAAACACAATAAATGACAATTGAATAAAAATTTTGTCGAAAAAAAATTTTTAGTCGCTAAAATTTTTATTTAGTTATTTTTTTCTTATGCAACAATATTTTAATACAACTCTTGTAATGTAAGCAGACGTGCACTTGCTACGCGACAGTTCCCTTCAATAAAAGATGATCTCATAATATGGCAATAAGGCATTAGTGTATGCCAATAAGGTTTGAAGATTACGACAGTACGACATTCAGTGGCTGGTCACGTCTTTATTGTCAATACATTAGGTGTTTTTTACGTACCATATATCTAAAAGTAATACAGTTAGCTTGGTATTGTCTGGGTCGTTTAGTCGGTGAATATAAAAATTCTTATTACTAGTAACCGACATCGCTTCCCTTCGTCGAAGGAAATTTGCAAAGTCTTATAGGGTCACCAAAAAAGATTGAAACGGATTTTTTGATTAATTAACATGTCATTTTTATTTGTCAATGGATTGAAGTGAAATAAACATTAAATAATATTCCAGGCTTATTACAAAACATCTGCAAAAACCACATCGGAATACAAGTAGAATCTCGTACTCAAACCAACAAAAAAGTAAAAATTAAAAAAAAGGCAAATTACGAAGCCCCTACTGAATAGCATTAAATATATTCTTAGCCATATCGATATGGGAATATCGCTACACGCATTCACACATACGATTAAATTAATACCACGAAAATGTACTGTTAAATGAAAAAATAGCAGTTATCCAATGAATATTGAGAGGACGCTGATGTTTCTGGTATTTCTCATATTGCTTCGGTGCAATCGTTTAAGGGTATGTATAAAGGCCCTTAATATCATTAAAGTGCCCAACAACACAGATAAAGATAGTAAAGTTAATAAACAACAGATAAAGCCTAATTTGAAACGACTGTATAAAAACCGAACGTGTTTTGTTTGGAGATTAATAAGAAAGTCTATGATAAGGAGTCGTTGAAGGCCGATTAACTGCAAATTAGATAGCAGTCGTTTAAGTACATAAAGATATTTTACTACAAAAGTGTGCTATTAATGGTTAATTCCCATT
>DWPA01007519.1:0-10282 GCA_018251375.1 Calpodes ethlius | reverse complement strand
GTTAGTGCGCACAACATCATAGACTACATCGCCACTTACCATCAGGTGGGATAGTGGTCAAGCACTGACTTATTGTAAGTAAAAAAAAAATTGTCTACACTAATTTCAATAGCTGGTATTCGCTGGATTCAGAAGGCTCAGGACCGGTCTGTGTAGCGCAAATTAAGGGAGGCCTATGTCCAGCAGTGGATCTTTAAAGGCTTATAGATAGATAGATAGAATTTCAACACTAGACTCACTTACCATAAATCGTTTTTTAATGTAAATAAGAAAAATACTAAAATATACAAATTAGGCACTTAAATCATAATCAGTTTGAAAATATTAGTTGCAGTTCATAGTAATAAAATATATTTTATGAATGGTTTCAAAGATTTTACTTTTTGAATCTGTTCTCTTACTAAGCGAAACGGAAGCCGCCATGTTATTACGTCATAACGTCTTGTAAACAAACGTAGAAGGAGAATGTTTCTTGCGTTGAAGTTTTACCAATTGTCAACTGTTTAAAGCGTCTTATTATATTATAGTAATATATATTTTAGATAAAAGATTTATATTTACTTCAAAGTGATTTTCAGGAAAGTATTAGATACCATTTTTTTTCGCTTAGAATTTCTTTCCAAGAATTTTTATCAATTTCCGTCATATTTCAGTTATCATTCAAATACACGACACATGCATCGAAGTATACCTACCTATAATACATTTGAATTTTCTTATTAAGTTAAAGTTTAATTTGGATGGTGAAACGCAATAAGTAAAGAAATCAGAGAGTAGATTTACGCATTAAAAATTTTTGACTACATTATAGTTCAATACAAATTTTAGTTCTCGTCGAAATATAATACTCGTCGAATAATACGTTAATTAGTGGGCTAAATTATTGGCAACATGCGCGGTGTCAGTTTTAGCGCGCTAATTAACGCGTTTCCACGCAGATGTGTCAGTGTAATACGAAAGACTACCGAAAAAGATATTTATTGTTCACCTGGTGCCAAGAGATTTAAAATCTGTTTCGTGTTTATTTTCTTTACAAAGCTAACTTTTGATAGCGAGGTTCAACATAATTCTTCATTTCAAAGTTGTGAAAACGCAATCTGCTTCGAGTACTTTTGTGAAAGTTCTATTGTAGCACAGAGACTGCAGAAGGCATACAAGGATGATATAAAACAGAAATTTTTACTGGAAACTAAATTTTTTGTACATCAAATATTCATTGGAAAACTAAACTTATCTATACATATAAATAAGATTATGAGTGTCTGTTTGTAATATAGTAATTATCGCTTTTTACTACATGCATAATATATGTATATACGGTACATACACAAAAATAACATTTTTTACAATTTTTGTCTGTCTGTTTGTTCTGGCTAATCTCTGAAATGGCTGGACCGATTTTGACGGGACTGTAAATGCTTGCGATTTCTTGCCATAGACAGAAACGTTGATTATAAGATAATAAAAGTTATTTAACGAGCCATTGACGAAATGGTCTCTTGTTGGTTAATATAAAATTTAATTCACATTCTATTGTTACAATTAAACTGTCACGCGTAAAGTTCTTTTTGCCAACCCTAAGAAGCAAAGAATCTTTTAAACTCATAAATACCTACTTTAAAACTGTCGAGAAATTTTCTATCTATCAGCCTTTGAAAGTCCAATGCCGGACATAAAACTCCAAATTTACGCCACTCAGACCGAAATATTAAAGAAACAATTATTCGACCTCATTACCCAGTATCAAGAGCATATATTCTAATAAGACCGAGAAAATAATAATCCTTTGTAGATACCAAAGTAAAGTAAATTAACTCTGTACTATTACGAACCCGCGCAAAATGCCTGTAAGCGTACATAGGAGAGAATTCTTTTGCTTATAAGTCGCAAATGCAGTAATGTAGGCTATTTCTATTTTTTATTTAACAAGCTGTATATGCAACGAGCGTGCGACTTCAACCGTAATTTGTTTAGTGCCTGGCACCGAACTACTCTATTGACTGGCTTCCTGATGTCGCTCTCTTAATTGAATAACTGTAATTTAACACGCATTAGATACTATTAGTTAAATACTCTTTAGTTGGTAGATGTTACAAATCGTATTTTTTTTAATAAACGCTAACACACTCATACCCCCGCAGTAGGATACCGTGTCGCAGGTGGCATGGACAAAACAAATAACACGTCACTAACACCCACGACTCGAGACCAAATATTTATTTGTCACACAAACATCTGGATCGGCCAGGAATCGAACTCAGAATTCTCGCTTCGCAGGCACTCGCTTCGCAGGCAGGGTCACTACCAACTAGGCTAAGAGGCTGTCGAAAATGTTGTCGAGTTTATTCATAAATTTCACCGCATTTATCAGACCCCAGGTGGCTCTGCGACATATGATCAACGAACTGTAGGTCAACGGTTCAAATCTCTGTTCAAACAACTGTTAAAACCGGCCTTATTCCTATCCTATCTCTTACTGTGACTATACTTGACTAATAGTAGTAAAGTATATTAGTGATAGCCTAGTGGTTCGAACGTTGGTATCTCGAACGTAGGAGTTCAAATCCTGCTTGCACCTCTAATTTTCGTTAAATATTTATTACAACTTAATTATCGCTGTGCTGTAGTGATGGAAAACATCGTGAGGAAGCCTCCACACCTGAGAGTTCTTCATAATGTTCTCGAAAGTGTGTGAAGTCTGGCAATCTGCACTTAGCCAGCGTGGTGGACAATGTCACCACTATGGATTGTGATGATGATGATGATGAACTTACTACTACTATTTTAGCGTTCTACACTAATAACTATCCTCCACTAAAATAGTAATAAAGTGAAAGCAGTAAAAGCGACGTCGCGCATCAATCACGAAGTGAGTATCGAGGGAAGCATTCATTACGCTATGCCGTATGCCGTCGGTTCCAATTGATTCGCAATTGATTGATTCGCTGAACTCCGTGAATTGAGCCACGACGCGCCGCGCGAGCCTGGCACGCACGTCGCGATTTCTTGTCGGCATCGTTAAAAACTTATGCTGTATTAATTTATTCATGTTGTCAACTTGTAAAAGCTGTTCCATCAATGTTCTTTTTAACTTCTTTAAATAGAGTTTAATATGCATATTTAAATGATGTCCTTAAAAAAGACAAACACAGTTAGGTATTTTTTTTTCTAGATAACTGACGAGTCAATTCGTGACCATCATCCGTGGATACTGGCAATATAGATATCAGTATTACCAAAGCGTTGACGGCCTAAAAATAAGGGAAGTACGAGTGGTTTGGCGGCTAATTCGTCCAAGAGTTCGATAGTCATACCAGTAATTATAATAAATTAATTATAGTTATAATTATATTGTGAAGTGTTTCTTATAGTGTTACTTGTTTAGCTATATTTATTAGTTTGGAATAATGTCCGCCAGCTTTACAGTGGTAAGACGCATGTGAGGTTCGTCTGGGAGGTACCACCAACCATCTATCTGATAGTTGTATGAAAAAACAAGTATAAAATCTACGTAATAAAATATTCGTGAGTCAAATTTCATCAATATACGTTCAGCCATTTCTGCGTGATTGGGTAACAAACAAACATTCAATATAATAATTTTCACATTTATTTTATTTATTAATATAATATTCACATTAGTAACATAATTATAAGATTTATACCAAAAAAAAAGTACTACAATAAGGGTCTAAAAATATTTGAAGTCACGTCGTCACTGAAGTTTAGAAGTAAGAACGTAAACAAGATTCGTGAATTAATTCACGAGATTTCGTGTTAGTTTTAATTTCGTGTTTCGTGCTGAGCGGCCATTATTTAATTCTAAAAGAAACAAACACTCTTAAGTTACTTACGATAAGTCACGTTCGGCGTGGGATACTTGACTGTACTTACCTGAAAAAAATATACACAGATTAGCAAAAATAACCTTTAAAACTGCTCTGTATTAGAATAAGAGTTTCATAGATAATAAATGTTCGTTCGTTCGAAAACGGGTTTATTTAAAACGTCATATTCATCAAAGCCATGGACAGTTCTACATGATTTTATCATCAGTACGTAAATGAAGCTGAAACTTACAGCTAGTTGCAGAAATGAATTGAATTTTAACGCAATTTCTAATTATAATACTTCATTAACCGTCAGTTAAGGAAAGTTGTTAAATGAAATAAACATAGTCATAAAATAACAATAATAAATAAAAAATATATCGAAAACCCGCTTATCTAACCGCCTATAAAAAGCGTCCTGCAGTCGCCTGCCCGCACGGTATATAGAATAGTAATATCTATGTTTAACTACTCTGTGCCGGCAACCGACCACGCGCATTAGTTCTCTCACCACTCTTGACTTGTAACAAGCGATTTTGTTCACTGCGCGAGATTTTGTTTGTTAATCACCCCAGTATTTATTATAGGGGCAAAACCTACTATTACGTTTTCATTACACTCTGACCTCGTAAAATATAATCATTCAATTATCTTTTAGAGTTATTCTGTCCAAAGATTTAAGGAAATATTGCAATTTAAAGTAATTTTTACATTCAAGTTAATTTTTGCAACTGACTTTTTATGTTGTATTTTCACAAGAAAACAGTACGTAAATATACATAAAAGTTATATGAATCGGTTCAGTAAAAATAGGAAAAATATTTCACAAGTTTGAAAATAATAATTGTATAGTTGGAAAAACAAAAGCAGGCTCTTATAGTACAAGACATATAGTATCTGTACTGTTCACCGTTGAGGAGTTCCCTCGTCATGAGCCTAAGCTGTGCTTACCAGAAAGTGCATTGTCATCAGAAATAAAGCGACGTATGGTTTCAACTTCAAAGGAAATATGGAAGTAGTTGTATTTCCGCTTGCAATATTTGATTCAAACATAATTAATACCATAACTAACAATCGTACAAACTAAAAATGTTTGTAACAATTTAAAAAAAAAGTTAAAAGAAAGCCTTTAAAAAAAATAATCATACGGATTCGAGCTATAAATCCTTTTAATAAAAGAAGCTTTGAATTAGAATATTAATTTCAATAAAAATGTTTGTAGGCCGGTGCCTTTTGTCTATTCTAATCCCCGTATTCACAAACAACACTGAACTCTCACAATGAAATAGAAAGGGTCGATTGTTTGTATTCTTGTCTTTGTCTTTGGTATTGTTCAAAGAACTAGTGTGAAGTAGATGGAAATACAATCGATCTTCTCTCTGTTTTTATTTCACTGTGAGACCTCATAGTATTGCTTTGTGAACAAGGTTAATAATCAAACTGGTTAAATAAACAACTTTAAACGCGACCGGTGGTTGGGTGGGTAAATGCTATTCGAAAGAAATTCTTACTACTTAAATAACTTTCGTATTACTTTTAATCTTCTTTTCTTTTTACTTTCTCTTTTCTTATTATTCTTACTTACTTGATTCCTTTCTATCATTGATTGCCAGGCAACTCTTTCTCCTAAACACTTTCTTTAATTTAGAATATGAAATATACATTGTAACTGATCTTCCCACAGAAATGAGTTGGTTTTTCGCATTGAAAGGCACTCACAACACCAGCCCTTCCTCCAACCTGCCGCGTTATTGGCGTCGGCTCCTGGCAGGTGGGTTTTCGGGTCTCAAAGGTCACCTTTTTACCCGGGCTTCATCTCAGGAGAACTAGTGAGTGAAAGGCACGCTACATCCTCTCAACTGCCTCCACAAAAAAATCATACCATAATGACGTTCGTAATGACAAGCCGTAAAAGAGAGACAAACACACTTTCGCCTTTATAACATTAGTACAAATAAAACCAAAGATTAGTGTTTCTTTTTGGGAACAAGACTGAATAAGAAACCTGTACTCCACCCAAATATCTACAAACCTCTAAGTTAGTACAATAAAAATAGCACATAAGTTGTGAGATTATCCCTTCACGTGTAAGAGGTAAAGAAATATCAACAAAGAGGCCGGAGGTTCGTGAGGTCGTAAATCTCTTGCGCACTAAGTATCGACATTTTTCAGGTAATATCTAACGTGGAGGTTTATATTTGTCCTATTCTCCCGTGGCGAAGGTAAGAAGATTATAGGTAAAGAGGAATTATTTTAGTCTTTAAATTTCTTCTGTGTTTTATGTTGCGATTTTATTAATTTTATATTAATTTATTTTAAATACTAGATGTTGCCTGCGGCTTCGCACGCGTGTGGGAAAAGAACAGCAATAAAAAGTTGTCAATCCTGTCAATCATTAGTTGTAAGCCAACGCTTTTTTATCAAAATTTCTTTCGTTTTGCTGAAATATACATCATAATGGGTCTTTCTACAGAAAGTATATGTTATATCACGGTAAAAAGTAGCTTATAGTACTCGTAGTCTTCTCAACTATCTCCAAATCAAAAATCACACCAAAGCGACGGCCCGTTACTTTGTGAAAGAAGAACAAATAAACAAACACACTTTCGCATTTATAATATGAGTCATCATTACAACCCATAATTGTCCCACTGCTGGGCTCGGGTCTCCTCTCACGAGGTGAGGAGTAAAGACTATAGTCTTCCACGCTGGCCACACACTTTCGAGAACGATGTGGTGAACTCTCAGGTGTGCAGGTTTCCTCACGATGTTTTCCTTCACCGTAGCAAGTGATAATAAACATGTAATACGCACGTTACTTTTTTGAAAAATTAGCGGTGCGTGCAGGATTCGAACTCACGCCCCCACGTTCGAGAAACCAACTTTCGAACCACTAGACTATGGATACAAATAATTTAATTTATTGATACATTTTAAATACATAATTATTTTTTCCGTTAAGATTTTCACGTCATTAGAAATCTCAAACGTAAATACTAAACTTATTTATGTGTTAGTGCTAATTGCAAGTGTGGGTGTACATCGACACAAGTTTAACTTTTACATATTGGTGTGTTACCTAACGTCGTATGCCGATATTTCGACCCAGTTACAAGAAGGCGACAACTACAAAGTACAAAGGCCAATGTTTTGGAGACGGGACGAGCCCCGAACGGGGCACAGATATCATACAAAATGTATCGTTAACGCGTTCTCAGACAATATAACGGGAAATTTTCATGAAAATTCCCCAGGGCTGTGATTAGGATTTAAATTAGTGTTTAATATTTAAAATTCGCATTTCCCACTGGCTGGCTGTCCGTTACCCTAAATGTAATTGAAATATGTAACCCTATGTAGTAATAAAGAGCAATAAAATGTTTGTCAATTCATTTCTATCAGTGGTTGCTGTGCAGCGCTTTGTTGTTGAACACTTTCTTTAATTTAACTGACATCGTAATGGATTTTCTCACGGAAATGAGATATTTTTACGTGGTGAAAAGTAGCTTAGGTACACTTCATCTCCACACACCAAACACACCAAAAATCATACCATAAGGACGCTCTGTTATGCCGTGAAAAAGGACAAACGAACACACTTTCTCAATTATAATATTAGTATTGATAGTACATAAAGTGACATAACTTTTATATAAATTGAGTGAAAACCTTAGACAAATAACGTCTAGACGGGTAATTACTTAATACCATGTTGGATAAGTCTTCTTGGCTTGGTCCCTTAAGGTCCACCCTCTCTGTCCTTATGAAGCTGTAAAGGCCGCTAGAGGAAAAACCATTAGACCTTTAGAACAAAAAGACTGTTAGCATAAAGTGAAGCATAAACAATACGTACATGTGTGGTAATATTGTATAATTTCAGTCGCCGACACGCACACAAGTAAAGGATATACTTGAAGGAAAGTGGTACCTAACTGGCAATCATAAAGAAAACGAAGGATATTTTTTTTCTTTCACAACATTTTTATGTTACCAAATAAAGGCAACCTTGAAATAGTTACACATTATTACGGTTCTAAGAGTATATTGTAGGGTTAAGGCTGTTTTTTCAACACAATATTAACGCAAGTGTTTATTTATTTCGGGGTACAGATGCGGCAGCGGCCGGCATCCGGCAGCCCTGCCTCTGGGGAGGTCTAATTTCTCGCAAAACAATATTGCGCTTCAGTGATTTATCGCCTCTATTATTTCTTTAAGCATCTTCAGTAATTAATATTTTGGATAAATTACATTGAAAGTTTATAACCTGACTACTTTTTCAGACGTGTAGGCAACGAGATGATGAACGACGTTTTTTACGGTGTATGTAATTATCGTAGTTACTCGTAGGACTTTGTTACATCCGCTTTGAATTGATTTATCGTGTTAATGTTTTATAAATTAATATATAAAAGGGATTACAATTAATCTGTATTTCAAATGGTAATTAATTATTATCCAATCAAAAACCCGAAAAAGAGAGTAGACGTATTATTTAAATTGATATAATACATTTTTTTTGTGAATCGATTGAAAAAAATTAACACTTAAAGTTAACCCAGACTAAATGCTGATGCTAAGCCCTTATCATAAATTAGACAGTCAAAATGCACAGACCACAAAAAATACAAAGAAAAAAAAAATGTGTGGATGTATTACTAAATACCCTCATTAATGTTTGCTTTTAAATAAAAATAAATTAACAGTTTTTATAACACGTATGATGATATATGACTTTGTTAGTAATCAAATGAATATGGTATGAAAAGTTAAAAATAAGAATTCATAGTCTATGGACATTAATTGTAAAAATTGTAACTGTGCCATTGCTTCAAGTATTTTCCTCACCTATATCCAACCCTAGGAATCGTATCAAGCTATGCTTATCCTAAAGAAAAAGTAATCAAATTTCAACTTCATAGGATAAGAGGAAGTTCTAATTCAACTTGCAAGATTTAACCCAAAACATACTAACAAACTAACAAATTTAATTGCAAGCCAAATAAAAGCTATTTAAACCATAGCTCAATCAAATTATTCAAAGCGAAATAGATTTGGTGTTAAGCTTTTAATGAGCCAATTAAGTTAAGACAACTACAAATGGATCTTCCATCATTCAATATACTCTGGCAAATTAATTGTGTCAGTATTTCAAATGGATTAATATTTTAATACCGTCTAATAGTATTACATTCAAGGACATAATCTAGTCTCGAATTTTAATATAATTAGCTGCTTCAATATTTAAAAGCATATTTTCAGTTTTAAATGACATTAATAGCTAATTATTAAAATGCATAAATGTTGACAATATTTTTTTATATTATTATCCTATTTATTTATTAGATATTGCCTGCGATTTTCTCCAAGGGAAAATAGAACAGAGTAAAAAGATAATAATAAAAAAAAATCGATTACATTCTATCATTGGTTGCCAGGCAATGTTTTGTTATTTAACCCTTTTTTTTTCTAATATGGCTATGACATCGTAATGAAACTTCCCACAGAAATGAAATATTTTTTCATGATGAAAAGTAGCCTATGGCAATTTTCGTCCTTCCAACTATTTTCATACAAAAATATACCATAACGACGCTCCATTGTGCCGTGAAAGACAACAAAAAAAAACACATTCGCGTTTATAATATTGTCATTGATAATTCTAAAACATAATAATGGAATATTTTATTTCTTGTTCTTCTAAAATCAATATTGTAGCGATGAACTTGAAGTGATCACGTTAGATTCTCATTAATACTTATCTTTTATCTGTTAAAGAAAGTGAATTCCTAGTTACCTAAAAAACCACAGAAGCGTAGCACGTTCCAATTTAAGTTTCCGAAGCAATTCTGAACTTAGCAACAACAAGGAACGCTTACACGAACAAGAGGTATCAGGTGGGGGTATAAGAGGTATCGAGTATCTATCATATTATCATGAGAATATCTCATTTGCGGAGTCTGCGTCGACAAGTCACGTTAAAAATAGGTTGCGGGGTGCAAGTCGATTCCGGTAATCGACAGCTCATCAATGAACGAAAAACTAGTACCTACGTTAAATTATATATATTTTTAAAACAAATTATAAACGATAAGGCCTTGGTTACTCTCGATTAAGTTTTCTTTATTTGATAAAAAATCGGCTGCAAATTCAGGAAATGATATTTAAATTTTATAGATAACATTTGAATGATATTAAACAATGGTTAGTTTTTATTCTAATATTAGATATGATTAAACTCTAATTAAAAAAATAACAAAGGCAATTAATTTCAGTTTTATTTCCACTGTAATTTAATTTTGCTTATTTCTTACTAAATACGAAATATTTACATCCTGTTTTGAAAAACATGTATACAAAAACACGTCAGTATCTAAAACCGTTTTATTAAATATAACGAAAAAAATATCTAAAAATAAAAAAAAATGTTAAGGATGAACAACCTTTATCACTGA
>DWPA01007518.1:0-10282 GCA_018251375.1 Calpodes ethlius | reverse complement strand
TTATATATATCTAGTAGCGTTTCAGCATCTACAGCTAGACATGGGCCTCCCCTAATTGGCGCCACTCCGACCGATTCTGCTCCGAATCCAACGGTTTCCCGCCATCTATTTCTATAGATCAGCAGACGGGGGGACAACCTGTACTCCTTTTACCGTTTGCTTCGGTTACATTGAGTTCAGACTCATGATATGCTGAGTCTGAAGCTACCTGATCGATAAAATCGATTCCTTAATCTGTTCTTATATTCTAATGTCACTTTCACATCATTAATTAGCGCACTAACATAAAACCCACGCAGAAATGACAACATTTTAGCGCTCTTAATAACGTGGTAATCGACACACTAATTAAGGGATAGTAAAATATGTATACTACATTAAGGTAGCTAAGGATTTAAGCGTTAATTAAGGCACGTTTGGCCACAGCCGTTAACGCAGATGTGGCAGAAGCATAAGAATAACAGGGAGAATAATATTTCTTAAAATGACAACACGGGGAATGTGTCTTCGTCTTGCAATTTTCATAGAAATTATAAGCATGATTAGAATGACTATATCATTATCGTCTAAATCCATAACTGTCCCACTGCTAAACTCAGATGTCGTCTTGCAATATCATACAGGCCAAATATTATTCCAAGTTTGAATAACATCGAAAATGAACAATCGTAATACCTCAAAACAGAAAAATAATAAAATTCTCATATCCAGTGCCCCAAATATTTTTTAACATTCATTATGTACCTACATGTATTTGTAAGAAATTTTACGAAAAAAAAAATTCGACGTTTGATATTGGACCAAATGTATTTGACAAAAAATCTCGCATCAAAAATTCCTATGCTAAAACATATGGGAATGTTATATGAAATTCTAAACAAAATATATGAATACCGCAAGCCTTCCACTTACTGTATATGGTAGGGACCAATTTTTTGGAATATACATGTAATATTTCATAATCCTAAAGGGTGACGTAACAAATGTAGGCGCGGCGTGTCTGTCCACATCACAATATCAATAAAATAAACATATGTACATACATATTTGCTGTAATGTTTCGAATTTGTTGTCCGAATGTCTTGTCATTTCACGTCTAGACCGCCTCATGGCACGAATAACCTTTACCATTTCCGATTGTTTACGACTAAGTGTATCTGAGACAATTGTGAAAAGGAAGTATCTAATTCTAGACCCAAATTACCTATTCCGAATAGAAAAACAGTTTTCTTGCGTAATGTTAAATAAAAAAATGCGTTAACTTTAAGTAACTCATATAAGTGATTAGTTTATGTTTAGGTATAATATTATAAATAATTATTTATTTAATTGGTCTATAGTGCATTTCAAATCTTGCATTTCTAAAGAAATAATTGATAATTATAAAATAATATGTATAATTCGCTTACTCAGCCCATACTTAACATACAAAAATCGCAGTGATAGTTTAGTAGATTGGACATCGTCTTCAACACAGATGACTTAAGTTTGAACTATTCAAGCAACTTAACTTTTGAACTTTTCAATTCATGAACTCTGTTCAGAAGGAAAACACGGCGAAGAAATCCTTAAACCGGAAACTTCTTGATAATATAGTTACGAGGACGCGAAGCGTGCCAATTCGCACTTGACTAGTATAGCAGTTTATGGTCTTTCTCATTTATCGACTCTGGCATTTGGACAGTTATAAATTGTAATAATAATGATTCCAAATGTAGTCCAATCTACTTTCAACACGGAGATTTCTTAATTCAAATTCAACGTTAATTAAATTTAAATAAGATAAAATGGTATTTATTAACAAAATGCCATAGCCAAAACACACAAAGATATGAAAACGCAACTTTTAGACCGAGAACTAAATTATACCCAGGATTCCACGAACGGCATTTCAGAATGCTACTGAGCGTCAAAATAAATTGACCGTAAAATCAAACAGAATATCTATATAAATTGTTTCTTCCAGTGGCCTCACATTCCCTGGCGGTGAGTCCGGCATCTCAGTACCAGACACGATGTGCACGCCTAAATCCGTCGGCATCTCCGTCGATACCAACACGTACGAACCGCATCTCCTCGCTGGCACTATGGCACATATGATCGGACACAACATTGGTAAGATCGTTGTTTCAACTACCCTTTTCTTTCATTTGTAATTTAATGTAGATCTCGGTAATAATCATGTCCTATCTCAAAGAGCTATTTCTATACCACGACATATACCTCACTCTCGCGAAATTTGAGATGCAATTTCTCGATTTCATAAAAATCTAAGGAAATCATATCTTTTAATTCAAATGTGAAGCAAAATTTTCTAATATTTTTGTTATGTTTTGTTTAAACAATTCTTAGTATTATATAATATAATATTGCGAAAATTTTAATAGACTCACTTACTAGTCAATTATCAATGTATAGTAAGTCAATTTAGCCAATGTATTTGGATATTACATTAATATTTGTATATAACTCAGTTTGGATAACAACAATTTTATTGTGCCAAAACTTGACCAGGTAACATGATAATCGATGCTGTTAAAGGATTTTTTTGAATTTTAGAATCCCTCACGTCAAATTTCTAATCGTATTTTTCGTAGGCATGGGACACGACGACGGCCGCGAGCAGTGCTTCTGCAGGGACTGGCATGGCTGCATCATGGCTCAGTCCATCGTCGGGCTGGAGAACGTTCAGCCTTACAAGTTTTCCGATTGCTCAAAGAACGATTACATCAACGAGCTCAGGATTGGGGAGGGCCTGTGTCTACTGAACAAGCCGAACGAGGTGAGACTCTTCTGTTTCTTTTTACACGTTTTTATTCATTTCAGTCTGCCTGTTGATACTATGTATGTATGTAGGTATATCCGGACGAAATTATTTTTGAAATCCAATCAAGCTGAAATTTTGCATATTAACTTATTTCCGATGACAATACAACAATTTAGGATCGTCGACCTGATCTGATGATGGAGCTGGGATGTGGCCTAGGAACTCCAGAATAAAATGACACAAAACCATCGAGATTAAGCTCGTTTGGTTAGTATTGACGAGTACTTTCCTCGTATGTAGTATTTTTTTTACATTTTTATACTGTACTTATTTAACTATCTTGTAACTTATCAACACGCATCTAAGATTGAGTTAATTTTAAACGTTTTTAGAATTATATTTTTGAGATTTACTATTATTTTTATCGATTTTTGAATAAGTATACCTCCATCTGCACGTAACCAGTCTATAAGAAAAGAGTGTGGCATTCAAGAAGAATTAATGAAATTCAATTTACATTCTAATATCGATGTGAGCATATTACAAAAAATGGGAGTATAAAAACAGGCTAAGTACATGTCAGGCCGTCTGCAAAGTAGGGTTGCTTAATTGTGAATTGATCATCTATTACCCTACTTTCCTTCAAAATGTATCTTATTTATATAGATACCACTTGGAGGACACTTGACTTTAATCAAAATCAGTATCTTCCTCTTCACATAGCTTAATATTTCGCAAAGGGATTCCTTAACTGAGAAATGGTATTCGCTAACCCGTAATGAATTTGATAAACCGGTCCAATGAGCGAGGTACACTGTAGGGTAGGCGAGAAAAACATTGATTCCCACTTTACATATTGTACATGTTGAAATATTATTTTTTATACGACATATGTTGTGATAAATACATGCCATATTACAGTTTCTAGGACCGTATTTGTATGACCCCGTAATTAGACTATAAAATGAGATCTCACAGTTAAATAGAAAAAGAGGATTGATTGGCTGTTTTCCCGTCTGCTTAACTCTAGTTTCTTGACCAATCCCAAAGATATGAGATGAGACTACGAACAATTGATTCTTTCTTTCTATTTTACTGTGATACCTCATATTATAGTTTGTGAATACGGGGATTAAGGATGCCTGCAATATTCTATGGAAAGACATATTAAAAGAATAAGGGTTCTATTTTGACTACGGAACTCTAAAAATGGCTTATTTTCATAGTGCCGTGGGTTGTCGATAAGTTTATTAGGTGGTAGTTAGCGGTTCTGAGAACCAAGACAAATATTGAATAATGGTCGTAAATTGAATCGCCGAATCCTCATCAACGATTGTTACCAGTGGACAGAAATAATAATTACCAATGGCGAAGTTTTAATGAAAATTTAAAATACAACCGATGTTCGAAACAAACGCAAATGAAAAGGCCAGTGAAATTTCGTGTTGTTTCAACAGGCTAATAACTTTAAAACCGACGCAGTGCCATTTCGGAATTGTATCAATTAAACTTGTTAAATTTCGACGCCGTTCCGCAGGTCTCAATTTAAAAGCCATTAGGGTCTGGGATACAACTTCATTTATAATTAGCGCTTAGCGTTAAAAGTTACGGCGACACCTCGGCCCGGCCGCAGCCCGCAGTTCGCAGCTCCCAGCTCGACTGGTGCGTTCTATGGAAGTTTTGATTCGAATTCTTGAAAGCGTCGTTCTCACGCCACTAGACCACGCCGTGATGCCACTCGTCCGTCGGTCGATTCGCATGCAAAGTAGATTTTCACATCGAAAATTAATCAGAGAAGCCGCATTGTTTGTCGCCGGTGGCTCTTCTTGGCGAGCCCACTCCTTTAATAAAAGTTATGGTAATGCGGGATGCCCGCGCACGAAATTATCTCTTCGTTTGCGAATATATAATAACAGCAGCGGGCTCGGACGAGTTTATTGGAATAAATTTACATAGTACGGTATGATAATGCACTACCACTCCCGCTTCGATTTGGCACGTTTACATATTATTATTTATCGGGGGATGATTGCGCCCGTGGATTGTTTTATTTTTGAACCGCGATCGGTTTTTTATCGCTGCTGTGCAGCAATACATTTTCAGGTTAGGTCGGGCTGTCCGTATTTGAGTTATTCGACCTCGTTGATAAGTCGCCACGTCTGAATAACGTACTATGTTTACCTGTCTGTCTCTCACACGCAGATTTTCTCTGAATGTTCTCAGTATATAAAAAAAAATTTGCTCTTTACTTATATGAATCTTTTATTTACATAAACAATTAAATACACTCGCGAACAAAACCGGACATAATCTATACAGTTTATTTGGGGAGTAGACGCAAAATCTTTTAAGCGCTTTCTTGTCTCGAAGGCATAAAAACCTTTCGACATTGAGTTTGACCAGTAACCTAACCAAACGGCACTTGAGCAGCGTGCTGAAAAATCCTTTAGGTTTCCTAAGCTATGAGAACTCGCATGCTCTATACCGGGGTAATGGCTAATTTGGAGCAAATTGAGGAAAGTTTTATTACATAATTTATTAAGATATTGTGTTGATTGTTGAAGAGGTCGAAAAAAGTCGAACTGATTTTGGGCTTCCACGGCCGGCGTTTCATTTATTTAGTGGTCTACGATGCGATGCTGGTTCAGTCTAACAAAGTATTCAAGAGTTACACCTGCATTTAAAAATGATACCGAAGTTTCTCAAAAAATAATTTTACGAATTTACTTGGATGAAATTCGTTTTTCACAATTAAATTAAGACCTCCTTCACAAGTCCAAGGGCGCGTCAAGAGGCAGCCGGATGTGAAGGAGCGAGGAGAGCGGGGACAGGGGACACACCCGAGTTGGCATGTTTTATATGTAAGCTCAGAATTTCAAGTTAACTTCTAACTAAGCAATATACCATGCTTACGGCAGCACAAAGGTTTATTTAAATCATAAGAACGCATGGTGTTATATGTTCTCAGAGCTTCACAATAAACTTGACTTAACTTTATGGAAGGCGAATTGTCAATTTTGCTCATCAAATGTCATTGTGTTAGTCAGCTTCTGAGATTGTTAGCTTTTGTAATATGTATATTCAAATTTAAAACCGGTTACAACGAAACAGATATACTTCTACCTAGACTATAAAAAAAATATGTTTATGTTTGGAATATCCATGATTCAGATAGAGAAATATTTTGAAATGTTTCGCACATTACCTCTATATAGTATGACTCATTCGTTATTGTATTATCAGCAACTGTAATAGTTTACCTTTTTACTTTGAAATTGCATCAAATACTTTTCCTTTTATAGCGAGCATTTTTGTGTAACATTTAACAAACGAACAGACAAGTTATCTGATGGTAAGTGGTCATAGTCGTCCATAGACATCATTTACACCAAAGGTATGATAGGCGTTTTGACGACCAAACGGGAAGAGAAAATACATTATTATTTTATTAAAATTTCCGTCTTTGACATTGCTATAAAAACACGAAAAAATTCACGATTAATTTTAGACTAACAGTGGACGTTAGCCAGCCAGGCTAAATACGCTACCACCAAGCAAGTACCATCTGCATTAATCCAAATGGCACAAAGTTGAATAATTTATAGCAGCAAAGGTCTGGTCCCATAGCCTCGTCCATTTTTCAGAAGATGAAAGTCGGACCAAATATGGATGGACTCGATTACATAACAAAATGCATTTAAATTATCACGATGTACCCGGATACATAAAATTAATGTCTTTAGTGATATTTATCATTAAACGTAATGTATAAACATTTTTGAAATGTTTCTAGGCTCTGTTTAAACAAATGGCCATTGTCTTCACAGCTGGTAGTCCATCGCCAATGCGGTAATGGCAGACTTGACGAGGGCGAGGAGTGCGACTGTGGAACTATCTCCGATTGCCAGATCCTCAATCCCTGTTGCGATCCCTTCACCTGTCGACTTACCAAGGAGGCTCAATGCGCTTCAGGAGAATGCTGTGAAAAATGTCAGGTATGGCGCCACGAAGTTTACTTTCCACTATTCTAATTATATAATCACACTATATCAATTTCAGTTCTTTATAGATATGTATTAACGAAAGTATTCATAACGAGCAAATCAACTGAAACACAGTAGATACGCATGATGTTAAAAGAATGGTAATAATAAACACAATCAGATCTAGAAGAACCAAAAAAGTAATTTAAAAATCAAAATCAATTAGTCTTGAGAAAATACTTATTGCTTAAAGCGAGCGTTCTATAAAGAAGACAATGTCTGCATTAACATGATAATGACCTTAATTCCAGCTTAAACCGCGCGGAGTGACCTGCCGGGAATCTGCCAACGAATGCGACCTGGAGGAAACGTGCACTGGACTCTCGGGCTCCTGTCCCGTAGACTCGTATCGTAAGAACGGCGAGTCCTGTGCGTCGGGCAAGGGGTACTGCTTTGCCGGCCAATGCCCCACTCTCTCAACCCAGTGTGAGAAGATATGGGGACCGGGGACTGTTGGCGCCGATACCCAATGCTTCGAGCAATTCAACTCCAAGGGCGCAGTGACGGGACATTGTGGCAAAGCCAGCAACGGCGACTATGTTAAATGTGATATGGAGTGAGTAAAGATTGTCCTAAGATTCAATTTAAAATCCTTCACAACTTTAAAATTTTCTGGTGATTCGTTTGCTATTTTAAAATCAGTATTTCTACCAAGTTGTCCATAACAACAAAGTTTTTATGTTTCTTATCATATTTATCTCAGGAACGTGAAATGTGGATCATTACAATGCGCTTCTGGGAACCGTAATCCAGTTGTTCCGGGTATGGACGAGTACTACACCAGGACTGTCATCACCATTAAGGGAAATGAATACGAGTGCAAGTATGTACTGATTTATATTTGAATGTCAATTAATAAAAATATATAAATCTCTCCAGTTAGCTATCCTTGCCTTATTTACTATAAAATATAGATGTTTTTTCTCGTTCTTACCATCAGTGGTCCTACGAAAATGATTTCAAATGTATATGACAAACTATTCAAAATTGATTGTCTCGAATCTCCATACCTAATCCGTAGTTGCATTGGATGAAATCGCTAACATCCTAAAATAACGAAATTGGTAGACACGGTTTCTTGGTCTTTCTGCTGATGTGATTTTTTTGCGACTGTTAACCCATTATAAATGTTTTCAGAGCGACGACTGGACTGCCGGAGCACCCTGAGATTGGGGCACTGGGTCTGGTCCAGGACGGGACTCCCTGCGGCGAGCATCTGGTCTGCGTGAACCAGTCCTGCACCTCCATCTTCCCGTTCATTGACCACACCAAGTGCCCCACCGATCAGCACAACAACGAATGCTCAGCGAAGGGGGTGAGGATCAATTATATATTTTAATTTTATTTTTCATCTATTCTCTTAGTTAAAGAAAATTTTAACTATATACAATCTCAGACTTATCGACTACCAAAATTTTTCAAATATTTCCTGTGTTTTTATAAACTTATTCCTTCCTACATCGACATATCCATTATTAATGGCACTACGTTCAGAACACCATAGCATTAAATTCACCACGAGCTCTCCGATCCGTAATCAGTGCATTAACTAGAGGTAACTTTCAGTGAGCTCGCTAACTGGTGCGATGTCGGTGCAGTCAGTGTACACAGTTAGGAGCCACCTGTGTTACTAACTGTGGGTGGATGTTACCAACTCCCTGCGAGTGTTGCTAATCAGGTTTATGCGCCGACTGTACAGAGCTCGTACGCCCAATGAAATTACTGAAACGTAATTTCGGAACTGTGACTACGGCCGAATCTAAGTTTACTTTGACATCGTAGTGCCGTACTGGATTTAGGTCTAGATCTGCAATATGTATGTAGATTAATATTGTCGAATATAATATTTTCTGGTTAATACTGATATTATTACCACGAATTATATCTTCGTTTCTTATTTTTAATATAATAATTAGTATTTAGAACAATAATTTAAATCTCCTAGATTTTATTATATATACTATCGACAGTATTTCTTCGGCCAACAATATTTCTTGGATAAACTTCCGGGCGAAAACACACCTGCTTATCTCGCGAGACAAGTCTAATATGACATTACCTTCTTGGCAGTAAAACTTTCAGAGGACTTATAACAAATTGCTAGTTTTTACTATACGTACATATTTTTTTAGCTTCATCATTTTGTGGTGATCTTAATTTTTATGACATCTAGTATTATTCTACTTGTAATACTGTAATAATATTAGTGTTCGTAGGTAACATTTGCGGTGAATTGTTCAGAGATTATGACCCGTGTCAATCGGCTCTGTAACTTTTCCATAAACACCGCGTTAATTGTGTAGTGAACGTTTAATTTAGACAATAAATCTCTCACGATTTTCATATGTATTTTTGGTTTGTATTTGACCATTCATGAAGCTCCGTATTTAATGAAACCGTCCGTATTCAATAAAACAGATATTGTTATCTCTTGGTACTTTTATTTTGTTACTTTCGCGAACATTTCCATATTGTTTTTTGGTTATTCTTGTTCTAGTCATATCTTTTTTTACATGAATATGTATTCTTACTATATTGCTATTGATATTAATAAGTTATTAATACAGCTGGACGTCTAATATAATGTCACCCTAATTGAAAGATCAAGACCATAATCACCGGGATCTTCCAGAAGTTCTAAAATTAAAATGCTCACCATTACGTGTTTCAGGTTTGTGCGAACACCAATAAGTGTGTCTGCTATCGTGGCTTCACCGGGCCGGACTGCTCCCTCATGGACACCGGGCTGCCGTCCCCGACACCCTGGGTACCGGAGAACTCCACCAAGGCTGCCTACAATATGACCAAAAAGGAAACCCCATATGGTGAGTCGGTGCCAGTACTGAGTTTTATGATAATTTGTTGCAAATCTGTTAATTTTTTTGTAACAGCCGAGTTCCACGAAGTTAGTAATGGTGATGCAAATAATTAGTAATATACTCAGCAACACAGATTGAAGAATGAAGAACAACATTTTGTTTGATTATTGAAGAATCTTGAACATGAAAAATGAACAGATGTTATTTATTAAGATTGCTACAGCACCCAATGATGATGAAGATGTAATAAATGTTCCTGAACTTGCAAATGTACGCCGTAAAGATTCCGATTTACAATTTGTTGGAAGAAAAAGTAATGAAATCTCAAATACAATGTTCAGTGAAGGTTATACTGTATCATGGTTGTCATTAATGTGA
This sequence comes from Calpodes ethlius, assembly GCA_018251375.1. NCBI lineage: Eukaryota > Metazoa > Arthropoda > Insecta > Lepidoptera > Hesperiidae > Calpodes > Calpodes ethlius. The sequence continues at coordinate 275 of DWPA01007518.1, read as the reverse complement.
TGTTTCAACTTCCTGGTCATAGCAAATGTTACAAACTAGAAAATTTGTTCATGTTATTTTTTAAACTTGAAAATGCTAATTCTGACGTCTAATAAAAATTAAATTTTATTTAATAAAACCTAAAGAAAACCTCCGCTACTAAAAAATTAAAAGGGTGTAAAATAAATTAATATTCTGATAAATATAATCGTTTTAATGTGTAACCAAGTTATGGCCAGACAAGTTTTAATTTACGTTCATCTGTGTCATCTTTAAGTTTCATATATTTTATTTTT
>DWPA01007517.1:0-10283 GCA_018251375.1 Calpodes ethlius | reverse complement strand
ATCGAACCCAGGACCCCTCGCTTCGCAGGCAGGGTCACTACCAACTAGGCTACAGAGCCGTAATATGTATATTCAAAAGCAATAGAAACAAAAAAATATACAAAATTGAACTAAACTGATCTAATAACAAAACAATGTTGATACTGAATCAAATTTACCATCCACAACATTTTACCTGAGGACATCAGCAGTTCAGCAAACTCTAACGGTTCTATACCATCTTCTTCATGCTTTCTGAATTGTAAACCAGAATTCTGTAGTAAGTCAATGGAATCTTGAGCATACATGTCTTCCCTAAAATAAATAAATTTATATCTCTAAGTAAAATACATATGAATACAACCACCACCTTCTTTAAATAACATCATCACAAGGTTACATGATTTTTTAACATGCATTGTGCCAATTTTGCTTTTACAAATAATATATTTTATAAAATCATATAAAATTTTTATAAAACACTATTTTAATATTTATATCATAATAAGTTTTCCATAATATTGAAAACATATTATTTGTAATTTTAAAACTTATAAGTATGCCAAATACACTAGATGCCAACCAACCCAATTCCTGTTAAATAAAACTATCAATCAGTACATGGGTTTTATTATAAGACACATTATAAATAGTAGTAATAATAATACAATATGGCATAATAACAGAAAAATATGAGATGATAATTTATTGTATTTATCATTATTTAGCATGTGAGCACTAAAAAACAATCTTTTGTTTATGTGAAGCAAAAATCAAGAATAATACATAGGTCTATTAATTTGAAGGTTAAAACTGGCGTAATGAAGAAATGTTGACTGTGGCCCATGCTGTTCCAGTCCTCAAACACTCACCCTTGTAAAGGAGGCAATTTGTCTCAGTAGATTTTTCATTTAATTTTTTAATGCTCAGGTGATGAGCAAGCACTTACATTTGGCCTTTATATGTCTGTTTAGAAATCATCTATTAATGTTGAAGTAAAATCTTCGACCTTTTGTCACAAACAAGTTTTTAAGGAACTAGTTTGGCATTGTGATTTAATTATTTTTTACTTAATTTTATGATGTTGATTTGTGTAAATGAGTCTGTGCTTCAAATGTCCACTTATTAATTCTACTAAAACACTTAATTTAAACATTCTATGGTATCTCTATGGAAATATCATGTATTTGACATAATTCTACAAGTTTCTACTAAAATAATATATGACATGCAATGCCATCAGTTTTTCTAGCAATAAATGTAGATAACCAAATTAATGTATAGCAGTCTTATTGGATATGATACCGTTATATCATACATACTATACTTACTGAAGGTTAAATTTGAAATTGAATTGCCAAGTGGTATAACCAGGAGGTGTTTTTCCATTTTCATCCATGAATGTAAGCCCCAATTGGATTATCCTCAATAAATCAACATTACATCTGTAAAAATAAACATATATTTATAAATATTTAAACATATTTCAAAGCTCTTCCCAGGGCTCCCAGTTATTTAATGCATATTAGAATAATCTGGATTATTAAAAAATATACACAAAAATGATTTACAACTTTAAATATATTTTAAATGAAAACTAATCAAAATCTCATTACCAATGGTATTAATTTATCAATTGAAATATAATATAAAGTAAAAATATAAATAAATAATTATTACTCCAGCTTATGAGGCCTGTAATCTGTAATTTTAATGTCTCAGCATTTGCCAGCTACTAATTAATACAGCTATATGTGCCAATATTTACAAAGAACTACAATTTAGTGGCATCAAAATAATAATAATACAATGAACTGACCTTAGCAATTGATATTGGTAATCTGCAGTTGATCTAAACTCTCCGATGGGACGGGCAACCACTCCAGGAAATTCGGTATCCATTGCTACCCAATGATATTTCTGTACAACCTATTCAAAATACACAATTATGGTATGTCAAAAACAACTTAAAAACTGTTATACAATTTTCAGGTTTTGTGAATGCTTTAGTATTTCTAAAGAATGTATCATGACTGGCATTGCCCCGTAACCTAGTAGATATAATCCTAGCTGTTGTATAAGTTACAGGTCAAATTCCAGGTCTAGGCGAACATGTGATGCATAAATGTTTGTAGATGTCATTTTAGGGTCCATGTCAACCATATAGTAAATCCTTTAGTAGTTATGTTACAATAAGACTTGGACTAAGAAACTATTACACTTAGCATAAGAATGAACACATGCCAAGCATCCTTAGCTATAAAGATAAATCTGCATATTTTTTCTTTTGCTTGCAAATTATCCCAGTAAATGATATAAGTATGACTAAGTATTAAACTTAGTGTCATAAGTGATACAAAATTAAAACTGTTTAGATACTGTATGCCATTGTCTTATGGACTTTGTTAAACTTGTTTATAAACATTCAATTCAGAAGTAACAAGATATTTCATATTTATGATTAGTTTACAGAAGAACAAAAAATTAGACCAACATCTTTTTCAACAACTTCATTGTTCAATAACCTTGACAGCCTTTATTTATACAGATTTAACATTGAAAGTATTGACTGAGACCTTACAATAATGAGAATAATAAATCACTTTAATAATCAGTATTGATAGTTTCATATGAAGTTCAATATCATAGACAACAGTTATAAATGTATATCGGATATTAATCAAAAATACTTTTCTGTTATATCATTACACAAATTGCCATTCATATAAACAATGGTTTTTCATTGCAAGATATTATCTTTTTGGCAACAACAGTTTAATCCAGACATACTTATATTTGGTACATTGTCTAAATACTAATAACCTTATGTAACAAACAAATACTACAATCTATATTACTTTATTAGGAATGTATAGGTTTAGGGGATACTATGCATCTACCACATCTATTTTAATTATTTATATGAAATAAAAAGTATATCAACCTGTCTTATTATTTGAAATTCTTCATGTAGGTTGTGATTCCATACATCCTTGATTCCACAATCCCCATTTGCCGGCAATTGCGATAGGGAACCGAAACTAGCTGCAGGCATCTACATTTAAAACAGAATACATAATTATGTACCAATTGAAACATAAATTTATGTACATAAAAGAGTTTATAACTGTACAAATTTATTAAAACAAACTTACCTTATATCTTTTCTCTAAATCTAAGAGACTGGAATCTTCTCCTTTCTGCGACGCCGTGTTTTCTGTTTAGTAATCAGTTACGTGCAGAAGAAACACCAGTATTCTTGTATATAGTTTGTGTACTTGAAATTGAAACTACTTTGTACAACTGCAATATTGCAGTTTTATAAGGTCGGGTTATGGCTACGATTTATTGTGTATTTACTCATTAATTATACGTGACATTAAAAATTGCTGCAAGCGAAACCAAAGAAAATTCACGAAAATGAGCATGGACTCAATAAAATAAAATTAGTTGAATTGAATGAATGAAAATTTGTCAATAAATTATGACATTTTGTTTTCATTTTATAAATGAAATAGTTAGCAACTGCGATTGGGTCATACAGCCACATGTAAATTGTCACAGTATAATTGTATAGTTTCGCAATGTCACAGATAGTAGATGGTGCCTTCATAAAACTTTATTTGTGTCGTAACTACATCCTGTATTATTGTTAGATCTCCAGGAAAAATATAACTTTCTTTTTTTTATCATTTAATGCCTTAAAAAAATAAATCTCGTCTTAGATTAATAATTACCGTATTTAAATTGCTATCGTTGGATCTCGAGCTTAGTACCGATGTCAGACAATATCCATAGTTAATACATATAAATTTTTTTAGGATAAGTTAGATGTAATTTTTTTTACCTATTTTTAATTTTTAGTGCCTTTTTGAATTTTTGTTTTAAATATTTTTAATTCAATCTAATGTCAATCGTAAAACGCCACCTGTTAATGGTTCCCCAAAACTTAAATTGGTGCATTGCTTTTTGACTGCACACGTTTTTCCCTTCTACTCACTATAACACAGTACTTAGACAAATGTATTCTTACTAATAAATTATCTGTTTCAATGCTGCACATTTACATATATTTAAATATATATCCGCCAAACGAAATACGTTACATTCAATCCTCCATGAATATCAGTTACACCAAAGGTATAAATGTTGCAATTCGTTGCTGGTCAAGAAAGAACACTTACGGGATCACGTCGACATATTTATACGTATTCATTCATATTATTACGTATTCATATACATAAGAATGGTACCCAGGCGAGTTTTTTTAATGAGAGGAAGTACCACCACCTTACCTATTTCTTCCGCCGTTTCGGTTTTAAGATGATTTAGGTTGGTAGTTACATTTACATACAAGAGGCGACATTTGTCCTCAGGTATAGCAACGGTTCTCTTACAAACGTGAAGTGAAACAAATTACTAACGATTATTAACTGGACGATTACTAATACATACCAACAGGACTTACTAACTACAATCTCTCTTACAATTTCTATTCGAAGTTTGACAAATGTGTTCGTGGGCATCAGGCGAGGTTGGCATTGCAAGCTTGTTTGCTATCGTTATCCAATAAAAACATTACCTAGTAAGCTCCTCCTAGTCCTAGTATAGTGGGAATTAATTTAGGTAATATTATGTAGAAATCAGCGACCACCCACGTAAGTACATAACGGTACAAACTTATTTTTGCGAACGCTCTATAAAAAAGAGTTCGGATATAACTGGAACATACAAATTTAAGAACATTATGGTCGCAAGTATCTATTTATAGAGGTTTGGCGCTGTCCTATTTGCCCACAGAAGCGTTATCTGATTTGAAATACCTAAGCACATAAGTAATATTTGATCCTCCATTTTCCAAACACATGATCAAAGGAAATTCATCATATTTCCATAAATATACATAATATATAATATATTCCTCCATAGGAACCGAAGGGAAGTAGCGGTGGGGAGGCATCTGCCATACACTCTGTAATTTGTATGCCTCTGAGTACGAATCATCTATCTTTATCCATAAAAAATAGTTTGCTCCTCCTTGAGCGAAAAAAAAATCTTTAACCATTTTATACATTAACTACTTTAGAGATGGGTTATTTTAAACTTTCACAAAGAATAACTATGATAAGGGTCTCTCGCCCAATTGCGGTAAAAGATACTCCATTCATTCTTCAGATCAAGATAAACATTAATTTTACAAATACACTTATTTAAAAATATTAATAAATAGCTGCATTTTATACACCATAAAGAATTTGCTAACAACTGTTAACGTATTTTCAGCATGAATCCCGATCCAACAGTACGACATTCGTTTTGGTCGGTTGTCATCGGTGGCACTTTGTATTGGATAAGCATGTTCTGCGCCAACCAAGCCTCAATACAGAAGTATCTGTCAGTGGAACGCATATCGCAAGCGAGGATAGCTCTATGGGTCTCAGCATTTGGACTTATTGCGATTTATTCGGTCAATTTCACCACCGGTGCCGTCCTCGCCACGCACTACGCAGGCTGCGATCCAATTCAGGTAAACGTGTCTTGAATCACATATAACCCCCTAAATTAGAATCAATGAATCCAATCTATACTAAGTTCGCGAATCTAATGTGCCTAATACATCGTAATTATGTAACTTAACACAATTTATACATGTAGGGTACGCGTGAAAAGATTGGATAATACAAATTATATACATAACAGCATCACAACCAGGTATAATTAATATAATATATACTAATAATTTGTTTACCTCTAGGCTGGCAAGATCAGTGCTTCAGACCGGCTGCTTCCCCTTTACGTTGTGCGGGAGCTGGGATGGGCGCGTGGTGTTCCTGGATTCTTCGTAGCTGGTATCTTCGCAGCCAGTCTTGGGTACGTAGTTCCATTATTTTAGTGCAAAAAAATATATCAAAATATATTTCACATATATCACTATTAATCAGTAACAAAACACTAAAATGTTTATAAAAATAACGTGACTATTTACACGCAATAAACAAAATATCGTAATCATCCATGATACGAAACGCATGGATGCGTACCCGTAACTAACTCAGATTCCAACTTGATTCTAGAATTAAGACCTAACTAGAATTGTCCAGATTTGATACCGGTTTCAATTTGAGGAATAAGTGCGCCTGCAAATTAGGAACTCGACTCGCAATTGATAAGTGAATGGACTGTTAAAACCATAAGCTTTTTGCACTTGTATCTATCTGTATAGAACAGAAATGACTCATGACTTAGTGATGTCTCTTTTTTTACTTCGAAATTATAAAGCCAAGTAAAAATCAACTAAAATTACAGAAATCTTATAAATAGGTATATTTAGAACGCTACATAATAGATCAGTAATTTTGTTCCGATTTCAATTTACTAATAGTATTTCTATTTCCAACAGAACAGTGGCATCTGCTCTAAATTCATTGGCGGCAGTCGCTCTGCAGGACATAGTCAGTGGACTTCTAGGCATAAGATTACCTGAGAATAAAGGAGCTATGGTAAGGTTACCCCGACAATAAATATTTAAATTTATAATTGGCCTTATATGTTAATTCTTACTATCTTCGATCTCATCTGACGGCTAATAAATATGTTTTTATTACTGAACAGATAGCCAAATGGGTGTGTCTGGGATGCGGAGCCGTGTCCTTCGGGTTGGTCTTCCTAGTGGAGAGGTTGGGGCCGGTATTACAGTTAGCTCTATCTTTCAACGGCATGGCAGGTGGCGTCACCCTCGGTCTGTTTACGCTTGGAATGCTATTTCCATGGGCTAACGCAAAGGTATGTGATATCCCTGTTACCAGCACATTTAATTACCTACTATGTAATAAGCGTTTTCACCACGAGAAATCAACAAGATTTACGTAAGCTGGTTTGTATTACTAGTGATTTGCCACAACGACTTGTTTTATAATTAATTTATGTTTAAAAATATGTTTAATTTCGGAATATCGTTTATTCTTTAAATAAAAGACTACCTTCAGGTAGTTCACTATCTCGTGATCACTGGTCTGGAATTCACAAGTCTATCATTGCTGTGTTCGAGTTTCATAACACTATGACTCCAGGATTGTTTGACAGTCTTCATTCAATTCCGAGAACGTCATTAAGTATTTTTCAGAGATTCGAACAAATCCTAGATAAAACGCGAGAAGTGAGAATCAACTCTAAAATGTATTTAAGCACCTATTTGGAGTAATATAGACCTTAAACTAAAATGCACAATAATGTTTAGGGGGCGATAGCTGGTGGTGTGTTCGGTTTAATATTGGTGGTGGCAGCAGGAGGAGGCGCCCAGTTGGCACAGGTGCCGCTGCCTCGTCTCCCCACGTCTGTAGAAAACTGTCCCGCTTCATACAATCTGACGGTACAATCCATAGACTCAAGGTAAAGTTTATATTTAAAAACATTATTACATGTTTACTACAATAACGTGTTCACAGCTTCAGTCCTTATTTTCAGTCTATCGATTACTTTATGTAATTAAAGACAGGAATTTTCTTTTTTGTTTCGAAACCATAAATAATTTAAATATAGATAAAGAATAAGTATTATAAAGTATAATAAGATTAAATTTGTCTTCTTTTTCAGTGATCGAGACGATAATGTGTTCTGGCTGTTTAGAATATCATACCTCTGGTATTCTGGCCTTGGATGCGTGGCTACATTGCTGGTGGGTCTAATGGTGTCGGTTGTCACAGGTGTGACTGACCCCGCACACGTGCCCATAGATCTGATTTCTCCTCCCGTCGTCTCATTTCTTAACTCTTTGCCAGTAAAATTCAAGGTAAGTTTTACTAATTGTAGAAAGGCAAAATTCAAGAAGTCGCTGTTTTAAAAATAAATTAATTGTGCCTCTCTTTTTGAAGAACAGATACTAGTATAAGACCAATAGTAGATATTATTTAAATAAGTATTTATAAGTAAGAGAGCTTGAAATTCAGGTCATAATCTCGATTTGTACGACAAGCATTTGTGATTACGTGATCGATGTATATTTAAAAAATCCGTAGATTAGCGACTAATCTATAATATTTATGATAATATCATTTACCAACTTGCAAAATAATAATTTCATTAAACCTCTATGAGCCGCATATAAACTATTATTTTAATTATAACAGATGCAAAGAAATAAAATTAAGTTTGCATTTGTTTTTATGAAATTAATAAATAAAAAAGTAAAGGTGAATAAAAAGCGCCTTATAACAAATTTTGAGATTAAAATAAATTAAAATCGTTACTCAACCCTCACAGGTAACAATTGGTGCATCAAAGTAAAAAAAAAGTGACTGCATCATTGAGAATCATTGAAATGTTCCATCCAGTGTCTAAAGCCATCCCTGAGAGTGGCAACCCGGTTACGAAGGAAATAGGATAGGTATCATAATTGAATTTGTAATGTATGTATAATTAAATCATCATCCACACCAAATAATATGACCAAAGACATGTTCATATTTTTTGTGGTTCGGTTATTATCGAAAAAAAAAAGTTACATGGGAACTAAAGCCTTAATATGAACGGAAATAGAACTATTTAGCCCGTAAGGATTTGATCCTCGCAAACATTGAAAGTTCAATAGCAGCTTAGAGAAAGATTTACATTACGACGACCAATAATAAATTCACTTCTAGGATCTAAAGGATATTCCTAGTGTTATTTATGGTGATTTGTTCTATAGAAAGCATTGAAGATCCCAACTCGCTTGGGCTCTGAACGGCGGCGCAGTTCAAGCGTGAGGCCACCGAGCTTGTCCGACGACAAGGACACGAGACGACGACGACGTCTCTCAGAGCTGGCGGGCGGGGTGTTCTACAGCGACACGCCCACACTAACCCGCGGACACGATAACCTCGCACTCGGTCTCGACTCAGAGAAACCGCCACCAGATTCTGATGATTGCAACCAGTATTCCAGTTTTAAGCTCGAACCTACGTATTCGCCCCACACGTCCTCCTGTTAACTGTGTATGTAACAAAATTCCGTTGTATATAAATAAAGTTCATATATAAGTTCTCTGCTGTAGAACAATAGTACGATAACAATATCCGCGGAGATAAAACTTATTTATAATGAACGCGTAATACTTCGTCGAATAAATATGCTGATTGATGATGATTCCGCCGTTGTTTGAGACGGAACCAAATAACGTCACCGGTCCATTTCCAGGTCAACAAGGTGACAAGTTTAAATTATGTCAAGTCTACAAAATTATCCTGTGTAGTACAAAGTATCTGTTTGTACATACCTGTATAAATATCGCTTTACAATTTAATTTGAAATTTATTTAATATTATAATATTTAATCTGTTTCTATAAAATTGTGTAGGTATGTAAGTATTCCGACATAGAAAACAATAACCGCATATTTCAGTTTGTATAGTCAACTATTAGATAATAATAATATAAGGTGTAATCTTAATTTTTAGTTCTTATCCTCTACTACTTTTTAAGATTAAGTTATAAGTGTACTTCTATCCTATATAATTAAATAAAATTTTCTCTAAAATGACTATTACGACTAAGTTTCAAATGTATGTAAATATAATTATTTATAGACGTTAATACGTCTATTTAATCTCCCTCTCAGGTTTGCCAGTAAGATTTTCACTATCCCATCCTTAGCCTGATTTAGGAAACTAACAACCATAATAATAAAAATAATTGTCTTCAAATAATTACATAAGTATGTACATATTATTATTTTATCATTTAAAAACTTTCTTATAAAATATTATAAAAAAATATTTCACAAATTATAGAATTGTTAACGTATAAAATTCTTTACACAACATAAAAAAAAGTATTCTTTGTAAATTTTCTAAATACTAAAATTTTGAAATTCTTAATTCTTCTTTAAGCACTACTGAAAAGAATTTAGATTTAGATTTCTTCAAATTTAAATTTAAGGAACACTAAAAAATTTACATTTGATTGTTAAGTCCACTAAAACAATATTGGTTTAATGCTATTTAGATATTTTTATCAATTGGTTAATAATATACCAATGTTACATCTAGTTAATAGCTGTACTATACTATAGTTACTCAGTGAATCAACTCACGCATTGTTTTAGCTTAAGTAATTAATTTTTAAAACATGTTTCAAACATATAGGATTCATATACTTGCAGTATTTATAAATATTTTAAATATATAGAGATATTATAAATAAACAAAAACGCAAACACACTCATGCCCCCACAGTAGGATTCCCTGGGTGGCGGGTGGCATGGACAACACAAATAACACTTCACTAACACCCATGACCCGAGAACAAATATTTATCTGTCACATAAA
>DWPA01007516.1:0-10283 GCA_018251375.1 Calpodes ethlius | reverse complement strand
AATTATGTACCTAAATTAAAGGTTTGCACAACATTTACAAAAGAAATAGGTACTGTAATCAGACATACTATGTACATGTACTATGTACATTTTACGTCCCTGATACAAATAAACAAAGTACTACATTGTAAATGGCTGATGCCGCCTTCACCTTACCCATAAACACGTAAACAGATCGAATGCAGTAAAACTTGCTTACTTCTTACCGCATTGCGATCGATTTAACACCATTCTCTACAATGCAAACGATGAGAGTATTTAGGTTTGCAGTACTAGTCACTGCAACTGTAGAGGTGCAAATTGTTTCCCCGAAATTGGCTTTTTTAAAACAACCTGTTTTTTGTGGACGGGAGTCGCATTCAATTAACCAATATCCATTAGCTTCGGTCGTAGCAATTGCTATCAAATCAATTCATTCTCTCTACAGTTGAACAACACTTTCCAGATTACTAAAATTTTATAACGGTCAAATTTTAAACAATTTCGTGAAAGAGCAAATATTAAAAATATCTCTTTATCAAGAATTAAATACTCTAGAGGAACACACGGTTTAAACACAGTCACTTTTCTTAGCAATATAACGCAAATAAACGAATGCAGGAAAGTAATCAATCTTCGTCCTTGCTTGCAATTTACATTTTTGCGATCAATACGAATAAAAAAGTCGTTACAAATTACTTACATTATAAAAGGCATAATTATGACATCGATGCGTTACTAATTGATGTAACGAAAGATGTAATTATAATTTCAAAACTTGCCATATATAAGAATCAGTACTGTTTCTTGAAATTCCCTTTTAGATTTTTTTGCTTTTATGTAACGATCATGTTTTTAAATAAGGTTTAGGTATATGAAATTTTTATTTGGTAACTACAGTAGATACTACGCTGTTACAGCGACCATAAACACGTAAATAGATCGAATGCAGTAAAGCGGCACCATGCTTGTTACCCTCCGCTGCATTGCGATGCGATCGATATAGTGCCATTGATATGACCGTCTCCGAAGATCTTAATTTGAATATTCATTGACCATGGCCTTGGATTTGAATACTAATTTAGCTCACATAGAAAGTTATTACTAGCTATAATTATTCAAAATTTTCTTTAGGGCAGTTCTTTTCTTTTCCTCTGTAACCTTTTAATAGACTTCGTATGGAAGTTACATTTCTCTAATCTTTATTTAAATATCTTTGGACGTTTCATTATTAACCTTACTAAATTGTAGTATTATTACTTTGTTTCCAATATCAATACCAGTCTCTAAATCTAAAGGCTAAAACTGTTGAATATTCATCATTCTCAACCTTCGCTGCGACTCGAGAGCTCAACTCTTTAAAAGGAACAATAAAACGTATCCGCTATCAATTTCTGTTCAGTATAAAATAATGAATTTTAAGGCATCATTTAATAAAGATAAATGTGACAATTTTATCTAGGAAATGATAATTGAGGTCGCATGGGAATTGATAAAATAGCAATGAATAAGGTATGATTGCGTTTCAATTGCCGGAAGAGAATGTTATTGCAAAATAATTACACATTGATAAAGTGTTAATTATTATGTGAATCAGAACGAATGGTTTTATAGTGTGTTAGAGGCTCTGCGAAACTTTGTCCATTTATAGACTTCAAACTATAGAAGAAATAAAACAACTGTGGTCAACTTTTTATAAGACGTTGTTATATATACAGTTATCATATATTCTGCTGATAAAGTAACATAGCAACAAAAAGAAAACAATGTTATTGTGCAAACAATGACACAATATGACTTAATAAACTCGTCTGTAATACGTTTTCATTATCACATCTGAGGACGTGATAAAATTTTTAAACCCCTTCTAAAACTGCTAACAAGTGTGCATGTAGAGTCACATCAATATCTCATTAGCCTATTTCGTTACGTGGAATCTCACCCCCAAACGAGGCTACAATATTCCAAAGTTCAGGAACACCATATCAAGAGTGCTCCAGATAAATGGATCACGTTACTTGATTAACCGGTGCGCATCCCTTCCCCTTATCACCCCTGGGAATATTTAAATGGGGCCTGAATATATCACACCACCCTCAGGAGGCAAACGAGCGAACTCAGTGTACCTGCGCTTTAGATTGGGAATGTAAATGATGGTATCTTCATTACCTTCGATACACAGACAAAAGCAGTTAATTTGAATAAAAACAACAACTGGATTAACATAATAAAGTAAGACGTCCTTGTCTTCTTTTAGGACTGTTAATAACAGAATTAGAATTTTATAAAACAAGGTTTAGATAATTAACAAAATATCTTACCTTCGAACGAATATAATTGAACAATAACAAATAAAAGCACACCTACACACTTATTGTATTCACAACAAAGACATCGTTAATTATTTATTGCCATAAATTCCTCATGGCACCTTCACATTCCTTTACATTAAATGCAAGAAAGTTGTAAAGATAAATGATATTAAGGAATTATTCTTCACATTCCTCAAAAATGTATTCCCGTCACACGTGAATTGGAGCAACAATTTGTAACAGACGTGTGATCTCAATCAACATGGCAATCACGCGCGGCGCCACCATATCTACTGCTAATGTGCTGGTATTGAAAATCAGCATTCAGAACATCGACATCTCCGTATCACGCCTAGTTACACACATTGATTTCACACGAAATGATGCCGAGGTCCTGAAGGCGATAGCTATTTGGACAGTCTTTATTATCGAGAAACTTGAAGGCTTTGCCAGTTTATGCATAAGCAATTCGCTGTGATCATGCGAGAACTACAAACCATCTTCCTTATTTACATACAAAGTTAACATTTGAAAATTGGTAACTGTAAACTATGGTACCTCGAAGGTCAACTTCACTAAAATGTTTTCGGAGCTAGGCTGATAACAATGAAATATTTCGTTAATGTAATAAATATTCTCTCAAGATCTTTGTCTACGAGCCAAAGTCTGCAAACTCATTCACAAGATCAAGTGCCAAAAAACTAGAGCAATGAACTGGGAGTCACGTAGAATCCTCATCAACTCCCGGAGCACGTAGGAGCATCTAAACTACCGCTCATTGTCAATATTGGAGTGCTGTTACGAACCACCGGTAAAATCAATAGAGACATTATCGGCTGTATTAGACGCATGATTGCTTGAAATTGTTTTACTGCTTAATGAATGGCAAATAAGCAATATCGCTTACGTAGCATTACTCAGTAAGCTGCTAGATTGTATTGACTTCCAGGTAACGTTTCAGATTACAAACTTAATTTTATGCACAGCGATGCTATGCGACAACTGCAATACGACTTTAACATTTATAAGAAGTGAAACAAAACACTGAATGATTCGTACAATTCATTTAAAAATAATTTGACACCGATACACGCTCTCGTGTTATGCATTTGTATTTTTTCATGTAGGAATGCAAAATCGATAGCGACGCGAATTGTTATTAAGTCGACAACCTCTGTCTGAGTAATGGCTGCGGCGAGTGAACAGTTGAACACACACGGCAAAGTGCAAGGCTACGAAGTGCATCGCCGATAAACCGGAGATGAAAGCGACTGTTTATTTGATTTTCTGCCGCTACGTGTAGGCATATTAACTAAACCCCGACCATTGAACTTTGAAGCCTGCTCCGTCATCTCCTCGAATCGTAAACTCAAAGACGTTCACACTGCACCGATGGAGTTGCTTAAAAATAGATACACTCGAATTTTAATCGATCATTTAAAGTAACTCGCGCCCGGACGTCGATGCTCCTCAATCATCAATCCGAGATCTTTCGTAAACATAATCGTCTCGAGTAATAACTGGCTGTATAACTTTTATTAGTAAACATGAGGCGATTTACCAGCTAGCGGTGGTTGACGTTATGAATGTATCTTCATTCGAGCGTGTTATTAAAACAAATAGGTGTTCTGCACGGTGTCTGTCGCAATCATTAAACAATAAATCTTCCGTCTGTCGCGTTTGATGGCGACCTCCCAATGCGAGTTTCATCAGTAGCATGGATACTGAACATTCAATAACAAACAACTTGTATATGATTAATCATTTGATAACGTGATGACATAAAACAACTTTTTGCTTTTTATAATTTAGGAATTTTGGATTTTGTGCAGGAATGCCAATATGGTTATTTTTTGATCGATGAAAAATCTATTGACCTTAGAGGATTAAATGTCAATTTCATAATTAGCTGGCGAGTGGTCTCCCAACCAACATTGTCGGAACCAACGTTTATGGACCATTTGTTTGGGATTTTAGTTAGTCCATTATTTTGATACAAATGACGTAATTTTTTATTGGTTTAGATCATTTTCAGTATCCAATAAGACGGAAGTCAGATAAATGTTAGGTATTGTAAAAAATAATAAAGGGTTATGGAATGAAAACAATTGAATATGTTTTTACACTTGACCAAACCGTCGACTAATGGAAATAATAAGAAGTAAATACAGTATATTTAATGTCAATATAATGACATAATATAACAAAGAACATAAAACAATACTGTATATATTCATTCCGTAAGATTTTCAGTACATTGACAAATAATAAGAAAATATTCTTGACTTGACAAATACTTGGAATTGCAGACATTGATTAAAGGTTATCGAGGTGGAAGTTATAAATGTAATCAAATTTATTCCGTGCGTAGTAAGTGCGATCTTTGCATGTTGTATGTTTTTCTAGTCGTTATCTTTGACCGCAATCCGGTCAATTTTATACGCAAGTTTCTCAATAAACTGATAAGGGTTACTTGCTTCAACTGTATTCAAGGTATATGGACGCTTAAAGCTTTCCAAAATTTCTATGGGGCTTCGTTCTCACCGTTTATTTTCCTCATGCCGGCCCTAGACCTTCACTGCACCGCCAAAATCCTGCCCTCGGTCGGTCGCAGCAATAACAAAACACACACAGATGCACTTTCATGTATTCCACTCGAAACTATTGCATTCAATATAGCAAATACGGGTTAGTATTGAAACAACACAAGTTAGATCTAGTACACTTTATATTAATGTTGATAAGAAAGAAAACACATCAGTTTATCACAGAACGATCTACACCCACGCAAACATGTTGCGACGCGCGTCAACGCCGCGTGACTGCAGGCGTGCCGGCGTCTGACACTTTGGCGCCCTGAGTCGCGGCCACTTAACGAACTAACTCTTAGTATTTAGCTTCGCCGGTAGATGGCGTTTTCCCTAATATTTTACTTGTTTACACTGAAAAGATACGGCACTTTGAATGATTTTTGTTTTCATTTATTATTGTAAAACTTGACAATTGTATGTATGAAGTAATGTTTCTGCATACTAATATTAGACTTTTTTACTAGGGGAATATTTATGAAAAAACTAATGCAATTACTATAAACCAAATGTGGATATAAATATTTCCTGTAATATTTATTTTGAGTACTTACCTTAAAAATACGTGGAACCCCAATGGTGATAAAAATTCCTGCAGTAGTTTACAATAATAACTGAACAATCACTTCACTTTTTAACTATTTTATGTTAAATGCAATGCCAAAATAATCCAAATGTAACCAAAGAAAAATTGTGTCACCAAAAGCCGGTTTTCACGATTTAAAATCACAGGAAAAACAAAATCGTATCATGAAATTCAGGAAACTCGGGTTTTTTAATACATGTAGAAGTAGTAGGAGCACGTTTTGATCACGGTTCACGCTGGATAGCCCGCCCGATAACACTATCCATCACCCCATTATCTACGCGACGTGAAGTTAGCAACGAAAGCGCACGTCAAAATATACCATAAATAAAACCGTATGGCTGCGAGGCGCGCACCCCATCCCCCGCCCTTCGATCGAGGACAGCCAGCATCGACGGGAGCGGATATCCGTGTCGAAATTTAAACGTTAAAAAATCCTAATGGCTTAAACCTTCACGTCCAGCTTTAGCGTACGTTAACGTACAACTATCGTTTTATTCCGGGATGTAGGTATATAGCTTAGTAGCCGGCGAGGCGTCGTTCGAGCCAGGGGGCGGCGCTACGTATAACCCCGTATTACAATACGTTAAATCGCCTGCAGCCCTCAGCAAGTGCAGTCGCAGCGCGGCGAACTTTCAGTCGACATCTCGAGTACGCTCTCGTCGTACACACAGCCAATTACCTTGAACTTTAATGACGCTTTTCTGTTTAAGAGCTGGGGTTCTTCTGCATTTTGCGAGGACGTTGCGCCTACTTTAGCTTTCGAGTCGAAGGAGCTGTTACGAGTTTATAGCTCAGCGGATTCACGCTGTTAAATGTTACTTGTAACTTAGTAGCATATTTATGGATATTTTTATTCGCAAACTTATTTTAGAAACATTTACTTACTTCCTAAAAGTCACAAAGAACAGGTTACAAGGAAAATCAACATGTGACTCTAGTGAGCTTGCATAGCGGACGCGAAGAAAAGGAGCGCGACAATTTTTCCGGTTCATATCTTTCCGTACATTTCATTACTTCCGCTATGTATGGACGAGGATCGGAACGGGTCGGACCGGCTCGGCTACCATCGGGCCATCTTCGGTTAATTCCGTCACGCTAATCGATAGCGTCAGGCATGCTACCAAAATGCTACGGTTACTACGCGAGTCTACAACTTTGTAGCTTACGCTACAATTATTACCCGGTTGAATTGAAAAGTCGGCAAACTTGATTCAACAATTCAGATCGAAGTCTGTTTGTTCTGTCTAGGACAGTTGCACACGGCTTAATTGTATCATTGCTCAGTTCGAGTTGCAATTGCGACTGTTGCGAGTTGCGACATGGATAAGTTAGTTGATTTACGAAGACGGCTAGTAAATATAACAGATAATTGGGTTTTCCTGTATAAGGCCAGGCGCAAACTTACAACTTTTGGTCGAACGACTATTTAATAGTCCAGAGTCTATAGTCATGTATGTAGCGCATATAACTCGATTCAACGAACAATGATTTTAATTTAATTTACCTTTGTTACATATTGGTATACTGCTATTTGCTGAAGCGTTATAATTTTATAGTTACTGCTCAGGATCCTATAGTATTATATGGTGTTCAATTATACGTGGTTCGAACTTTATGAATGATCAAATGATAGCGTTTTACTATATATTTAAAGTTTTTGTTGATTGTCAAGTTGTTGAGTAAAATTTAACTTTAAGTAATGTGCAATTTAGTGTCAAGCTGGTTAACATTAAGTAAACATGATATAACTATTATTTTAGGATAAGGATGACAAGTAAAGCTTGTGACCTGAACGCTCATGTGGATACGAGTCGATATTCATTACCAACGCCACAAAAAAATTAATGAAAATGGAAAAATGTTTTATCGCCTTTTAGTTTACAATACATTTTGACGAATACTAATAGCTTATTCGATAAGCCAGTTAATATAATTTATTTACTTAAGTAATAACACTCATATATAAAGTCAATTAAAAGTAACTATAAAACAACTATTTTATTAATTGTCAAAAATTTTGAAGAAGAAAGAACTGTCAAAATTTAGAATTATTTTCTAATTAGCTGTTTGAGTAATTAAACTGAAGTAATTACTTTATTTTAAAACAAGAAAATGAAAACTGGAGCCCCTTCTATAAAGTACTAAGTAATTGATAAATACAATAATGTAAAATAATATATAGATAAAACACATCTACTAGATATATTTAATTCCTAGTAGTAATTATATTTATTAGTGGTCCGCCGCGGCGAGAGCATACCTACAGACCCATTTCGAATTCCGGCTACGGATATCTTGTCAGTACGTAGTGTGAACCGTCTCACGCTTGTCAGGTTTTAAAGAAAACTAGTAATCGTTCGCTTCGCTACGGAAAACTTAGTACTTGGACTGAAAAAAGTGTTTAAATTCGGTTCTTTAAGTTGACGTATAATTTTTATTTGTGAAGTAGTTAAAACGAACAGTTAAAGTTACTCCAAGCGTATTAACTTTAATAGATCATTAAAAACCGAGTTGAAATCATTGAAGCTGTTTCTGGTATTAGCCACAGTACACGCAGAGATAAGCAGAAAATGTATATACCTATTATTGAAATGGGTCCTTCGTAACAAACAAGTGATATACTGACAAACAAAATGTTTGATGATCTCTATACTATTGCGGTAGTAGTTTTTTTTATTGTTCCGTAGTTCATATAGACACTTGAACGGGTAATCCCGTTCATATACATATATTATATAATTATCATATATTATACGCGAAGGGAAAACAATTGCATCTATATGTCTATATGTATATATTTATATGTACCTACACTCCGTTTAAGAATAAAACAAGTACGTAAAAGTCTGCTCTACAATTAAAATTTACACGGAGAAGTGCATAAAGCGAAATGCAAAAAGAATTAGGGAAAAGAACGCTGGAAAAAAAATCTTAAGATGTTTTTCTACCACTGTGTCAATGTGATGTATATCACTGTGCTATGTTGCGAAGAGACATTACAAAACAATTAAGGGTTCGATTTTGACTACACTTTACAACTTTAAAAATAACATTTACCCATCTTAGTATTCTTATCAAAGCACCTTCACAAAACTATGATGGGCTATGAGGTACGTCCCTATTATAACTCTGGTTGTGTTCCATCTCTGTTCTAAATGTACGAGGATATTTGGGTTAGAGTAGAGGAATTAAATGCACGGATGTATCTGCACGTTAAAAAAACGCATCGCGTGAGCGCCGTCTGTACCGATCGAAAAACTTCGTCTACAACACGGGTCCATAATCCCAGACCTCAATAAAACTTGCAATCATATATGACTATTTAAGGCCTACCCAGGTTCTGAACGAGGGTGGAGTAAATCAGATTTTACGAAGTGCCAAACCGATTATAAACAAAAACTTTTATGGACTACTTATTGTTGGAAATTATGGGAAGACAAAAAGAATCCGTTGGGGTAAAGGTTCCTCAAACCCACTCCCCCCCCCCCCCCTCCACGTCCTCGTAGGCCCAAGCGAATTAATTTATATCATACCTAAAATAAGTTGTTTTGATGCCTAATGATGTGAGTTTTCCAGGCTAAACATTTGCTGTCGTATCAGAGTGACGGTATTTCTTGATATTCATTATTCAAAAATCGATATTTTCGAGTTTTTTGAATTTCGATCCTTTTAACCGACTTGAGAAAAAGGCAGAGGTTCTCAATTCCGTTGTGTTTTTTGGTGTTTCTTACTTCGGTACTACGTCATTTATCAGCCGTTTTGATATTATTTTTTAATTGTTTCGATTTTTTATTTAAACGAATAGTAACAGGATTACTTGTTCATTCATTCACAATTTTTTTACCAAATGTGGTTTCGGAATTTTGTTTTGGAAGTCGGTTAATATCGCACAGTGCATTCCAGTGCACTACACGTCAAACAACGACGTTGCGCCTGACCCGAATCACGCTATGGAAGCTTTTTAAAATGCTTGCATAATATTTATACAAATTATGGACAGAAACACACCTCACCTGGTGGGAGACCTCTCTAGACCAAATATGTTAAATTAATTGAAAATATTTCATATTTAAAGCTCTAAAGATTTATATGATTAAAACTCGTTTATTTTCGAACTAATATATAAGTAACACAATTACAAGGGTTGCCGAAAAGCTGGTGGACTATATGATGGTAAGAACCCTCCATTGCCTGTGTACATGGGGAAAACCAGAAAAGTCTACAATAAAATTACGGCCCTGAAGAAAAACTCTTTCTCCTTTTTTTAGTACTCCATGCCATAGCTCAAGAATTTCAAGCTTCAAGCTTCAAGAATTACTACACAGCGAAGCTTCTTCCACAATTTGTGAATAATTACAAAAAAAAAGATTAAATAAATTACTCTACCGCTTGACCATTGGAAATTCTCTACAGCGAGAACAACGGCCATAGTCTCTCGAAAATCCTGTTTAATACATCAGTAAATATATTATAAGCATTTTTAAAAATTGTCATTTTTACCTTAAGTTCATTTTCACCTTATAACTCATGAAAATATCTAATCCGGAGATATTTTGGTATAACAACAATTTACATTTCAGTAGCTGGTTACACAGATTACAGAACAAAAATTAGCTAATATCAGTAATTATTGAAAAATTAAATTGTATTCTATTTTGAATTCCAATAATGTGTCTAATCTTTTAACACGTTAGTAAGGTACAGTCGTTTACGTTACGTTAACAAATCTGTGACAAGAGGATGCAATAACAAAATGACATGTACAGTGTACTTTTTAATGGTGACTACGTGTATACAGCATTGACATAGATATTA
>DWPA01007515.1:0-10283 GCA_018251375.1 Calpodes ethlius | reverse complement strand
CATACAATCATTATTTTGTTCCGGAGTCTCTCAGACCTATGCTAGGTGGTAGAGTGACAAAAACAGGTGCTAGGTAGTTAAGGGTTAATATATGTAAAAAAATATTCAAGCTGCATGGTACGTTTTTCCTAATGAAATATTTAAATGTAATTAATAAACAAGCTATAATCTCGTTATTTTAATTTTTCTTGACTTTTTTCTTAAAAGCTAGTTTACGTGGTTGAATCTATTTTGCATAACTACGTCCAATTCTGTAAATAATTAATGGCTGGTTACTACCCTCTTGATAGGGTCAGACACAAAAAGACTCACGATGTTTCGGAT
Organism: Calpodes ethlius; assembly: GCA_018251375.1. Lineage (NCBI taxonomy): Eukaryota > Metazoa > Arthropoda > Insecta > Lepidoptera > Hesperiidae > Calpodes > Calpodes ethlius. The sequence goes on along the minus strand of DWPA01007515.1, from coordinate 9,959 downwards.
GAGCTATTGTGAGTCAGTTTTTTCTTTCTTACATCGATGATGCATTTTCATTTTTGATATACATGGGCAAAGGTGACTCACCAACAAGAAGCTTATGTACTTGCTTGTAGACTATACTCATAAAAACATGGATGTATAGGACTGTTTTCTTTTTGAAAATATTTACACATTGCGTGTATTAAATTCCTTATATTATTACACGTAATAGGAGGGACTTATGTTCGGAAGACTTATGAACTCCGTGGACAAAAGTACCTCGTCTGTGCAGGCCGTTAATGATATCGGAAAATTTTATTTTTAAACCAACTATAAATATCTGTAGCATTTTGTAAGCGTTTATGAAATGTACGTTAGTATTACACACGGGTATTACACAACATTCTGTTACGTTGAAAGTGTAGGTGTTGAGATCATTGCAAGGTTATTCGCGATGGCGGGAAACTGATTGCATGCTGTATCCTGCGCTCAGTCACAGATTAACAATTACATGTAACTGCGCTCGCAACACATGCCGCATATAAAATTAATTTGTCGATTATCTATTTCATATTATTACTGGCACTCATATATTGCTAACCAAGCAAGTACCCAAGACATGTACCTACCTATTTTCAAATATTTTGCGGTCAGTTTTATAAGGAAAATGGAAGTAACCAGGTGATGCATGAGTATTATCGGATGGAACTGAACTCACCGACCTCCAACAAAAGGATCTGACGCCATTGCCATGAATGCTGTTCAGTAGCTTTGGTTTAAAAATAGAAGTAATATTTTTAAAGTAGATTCATACCGACTAAATTTTATTACCTTAAAAATAATACCATAGCTTTTTAAAGTCCCTAGTTAATAAATTAAAATCATTTCTATGACGATCTCCTTGAAAAACATTTCGCCAGAATAGTTGTTTATTAATCGCTACCATCGCATGGAATTAATATTCCAGTTAAATTTGAGAATTTTATTAAAGCCTGACTTTTAAAATGAACTAAACTAAGTTGTAAAACGGTTCATTATGAACTTATTTACGTTAAATCACTTTCAGGGACGCTGTAACAAGCCAATGTTTTGTTTTAAAACTAGTCCACCTATAAAAAAAAAGACAGTAATAATTAATTACATGTCAAAATATTCGTTGGAAATACATAAACATGATAAAAACCTTTCAGACAAAGACGGTACGATTTTAAATCAAAGTAGTGCGAATGAAATAACGGTTCAGCCGGGGTTTAGCTATACATGTGAAAGAGATAAATGATGTATGTAATTTAAAGCTAGACAGAGACAAATATAAAACAGTACATACCATCTACTTTATACTTATATCGGCACGCATGCGTCATTAAATTATACCAGGGCTGTACTTTAATTACAATTAATTAAATAAAATATTTTAATCCTGTACTGCTTCTTCTCATAACCTTTCATATTATAAATTAAATCCACCTGAACTTTGTAGATATATTGTTTGGTGTGATTTGTGAAAATTACATTACTATTCGTGTTTTGATTCTAACCACAGAGTAGAATGTATGAAACAATAAATCTTATAATTAAAATGACTTAAATTTTACTTTTCAAACTGAACTCTTATTATACTCTATGTTCTATATATAAACAGAAAGTATTCAATTGTTTTATACCTTAAATTAACTTTAGAGTATAAAACAAAAATAATACACTATTTTTATGAACAGGCAACTTCATGATAATTAAAACAAAGACCCAAACTGCGCAACTCGAGTGTGGCCCTGGCAAAATACAATCAGCTGTTTGTAATGACAGTTCTTTGACAAATACAAAATGGTTGAAAACTAAAGTTGGCAAACAAAGAAAGGCAGCGTAATAGCGCATTTAAACGTGAAAACTGTGTTTTGTTAAGTGAAAGTTAGTTAATTTAGTGAATATTGTGTGTCCTACACGATGTTGGATTTAGAGATTGTTCCTGAGAGGTCGCTGGGCTGCGACGCCTGGGAATTTGTATTAGGTGAGCCATAGATGTTTATGCCTTACGTCAAGATTTTGCGTTGTATTTTGGATGGGAAGCGTCTTATGCAATTAAGTTTACGAATATATCGATATATTAATTATAATACGGCAGGATAATAATAAACCTTTGAGTTGCATTGATTTTTTTTCGATCGAAAAGTGTCAGGGCCGATGTCTTTGTTTCATCTGTGGATCTTGTGTTTATTTTTTTATTGCTAAACTTGACCGTGAAATAGATTAGTTTGAATGTTCATGTATATTCATTGAACTTTATAACACAATTAATTAGGTCCCTACTTGCGTTCAATACCATTGTTCACTGCGATACTTGCTTGACCTATATCTGTGTTGACACTTAGTAAAAAAAAAAAACATCGGTGCACTTTTTGCCGCTAAAAATGTGAACGTACTCATTACTCATTATTGTTGAATAAGAACCCTTCTGGAAACAATTAAATTGCTATTATTTTTGTTTTTATAATTTTTATTCTTGTGGTAAGAGCTTAGCCACCACACCCTTGCTTTGCTTGTGAAAACAGCATTTGAGATGCATTAAATTTAATAATAATTGCCAGTATTATTACACATTAGCTTATTCAAATTAAGTCAATTAAAAATGCATAAATTTAAGTGCAAAAATGATTGCCTTAAAAATTTACTTTCTATAATACTCATTTAAGAACATCTTTAATATTCAATATATTTCTAATATCAAAATAAAAACGTCAATGCTACTACAAAAATGCTTTAAAATTCTATGTGGAATTTAACAAATTGGTCATTGATTTTTTACCCTTTGTGAATTCAACATTACAAAATATTAAAATATTCTCTATTATTCCATTGTATAATATTTATGTGGAATTAAAAAAGAAAAACAACAAATGTTTAACAAAATTGCCACCAATGTTTATGCTTCTTTAAATGTTTTAATTTATCAGTCATAGAGTTTTGAAAATCATTTAAATACTCATCATTTACTTCACAAGTTCTTATATAGATATGTATGAGTTATGGTTGAATATTAAGTATATGTATCTGAACATACATTACACAAAAATAAATTAGTTATAATATAAAATAAAAAATATATAAAACTCCTTAAATATTGATATAATAACTTTAATTCAAAAGCCATATCCCATATTTTATCAACTCAATTACAAAAATCAGAATCATTTTAGTATGGAGAAATGTAATGCAAACTTTCATAGCCTATTTTCTAGTAAAGATTTGCAATTTCCAAACTATCTTGTTCATTAAATATTTTTGTTATAATACATTTTATCTAAATCATAACTGTTAAAAGTATATTATAAGTAATATTTACATACTCGACTAGGTAAGGCCATTAAACTCATGTTAAAGATAATTAAAATGTAACAAAGGAGTTGATCATGTTTTAAACAATGTATATAGTCTATGACGCATATGTTGTGTATGTTTTTATGTCATTAATTACATACTGAAACAATAATTGAGTTTTACAGACTGTTCCAGCATATTAGTATATATATTGCTTGTAATAATATACAAGAATGGGCATTTAAATATATAATAATAGCTGTTAGAACCATATTAACATTATGAAATGTGTAAATATTACAAAGAAGTTTTAAGTCTACTTTGGTAAGAGAAGAATGTTGCCATAAAAATTGTTTTCCTCATTTAATTATTATTTGTTCTTACTGTTCAGGTACCACTTTCTTTTGTAAAAGAAACTCATTTGCACACTTGTGTGTGTATTGATGGTTTTAAGTACTCAATATTACACATACAATTTTTAATGCCTCACTTTAGTCCAGTATGATGTTAAACTAACCAGTTAGGAGTTGGAGTCCATGTATTTAATATTAACATAAGATGGAAGGGAAAAATATAAAACATGTTTTTATATTTAGGAAACATCTTTTTTAACACATAGAAGTGTAAGGCTTGGTATTGTTGAAGTTTACATAAAGAAGAATTGAAGAGAATTAAATTTTATATATAATGTGTATTGCCCATTCATTTATTAAAAAAAAAAAAATTAAAATGGCAGTGTAAAGTTACCTTTTGACAAATAAAATAACAGTTGTATTTCCACTGCTGACCAGGTTTCTTGTAAATATAAATGAGTGTACCACAAAAGAGAGCATTATTCATAAGTTGGTAAATATATATTTAAAATAATGATGACTAAACATCCCTCTTGCATTCAAAATACAACCATAATTTATAATGTCGAAGGATTACTTCACATTCACAGTATTTAATACAATATATTTTTTTAACCTTAAACAAAATGGTATATGTATTAATTATGCATGTGTGGGTGTGTGTAAAATGAATGGCAGTGTATGTATTGTTTAATTTTAATGTTATACTAGTAATGCAAATTATATAAAAATATTATTTTTCTGCACACCTCCATGTAAACATTAATATACTTAATTTTGTTCTATGATTGAGTAATGTCATAAAAACGGGGTACAAAGGTTTTGCTTCACATATTAATGTATAGATAATATACTATACAGCAAATCTCTAAATAAAAAAGGGTTGTACCTCTGGATGAATACATTAATCTCATTAATTTGACTTATTTCTGTACACAAAGTAACATAGGAGAATGATTAACTAAAATGAAATAAACATTCTCTTACCGGTTCATTCTATAACAGGTTGTGATGTAGCATATTAAATAAACAAAATGAAACACTATAGAAGCAATTGTGCAGTTATTTTTTATTTTTCGATACATATTAGCGAAGGTAACATGCCAGTATTTTTTATACATCAATTGATAGGTAAAGGTATTTAAATTAAGGGAACTGACTCTTCAGCAAATCAAGTATAATATTAACAAGCATTAATATAATTCTAACTCTGTCTTTGGAGTCTGTGTATTTTAACTACATGGACTTGCATCAATAGGATATTACTAAGAATTGGAACATGAAATTTAGCATTTAAACTTATATCTATAGTCAAGTTAAATAAATTAGTTTAATTTAAGAAACTACTTTTTTAATTTTTTTTTTATTTAGAGCTCTCAGAAAACTATACTGTGTTTGTTTTGGTAAAAGATTTGTTATTAAAAAGAGAACATATAGGAGGGGTCAGATCATAATTGAGGTTTTCTCCCCAATACTACTCCAGTGTAGATTGGTTGAGACAGTCCAAACGGGAATATAAATAAAGAAGATGTTCTCTAATAAAACAATGTTCAATTACATGTAATATGAGAACAACAGATCTGTTAGATGTCACAATAACACATTGATATTTTATAAAATGAGGCATTAAATATTTACATGGCATATTGCCGCATTTTAAACTTTATTTTTTATATAAATATATGTACAGAGTAGTTTAGTAGTTATGCAACACAATAATTATGCTATGCCATGGTTAATAAAGTAAGTAAAGAAAATTAAAAATACTTTCTAGTGTTAGTATGGTAAAGTAAAATATTTGATGACTATTCTGATTATCAATGAGGAGTTTCTTCATCTTATTTCATGATTTTTGAGACTCAGTTTTAACGTCTCTTCTATATATAGTCCAGTTAAAGTTCACTTAATTAAAAACAATGTCCCAAAATAATAATGTGTATTGTAGTTTCGTACGTTACCTCCTACATATTCATACTACTCATAAATATTGTTTCTTTATTAAAATAATATGTCCATGACTTTCAGAAGTAGGATCGCAATTCGTTAAACAAGAATGAAAAGGTTGTCGATTCCTTTCTATTATTGGTTGCCAGACAACGATATGTTATTAATCACTCTTTAATTTGAAATATACATCATAATGGATCTTCCCACAGAAATTAGATTTTTGGCGGTAAAAAGTAGTAGGTTAGCTTCATTCCCTCCCAAATATCTTCACACCCTAAACTACGATGCGTTGCGCTGTGAAAGAACAGAAAAAAAAACGCATTGGCGCATATTGGTACAGAAATATAGATACACAATAATATTGGTATATTTTACGTATCTGTGGCTACGCATAGTTGTTACCAACTTACGCGTATTTGTTATCAGTTTATCATAATATTTATTCGTAAATAGCATTGTTTGTCGACCTTGAGGGCTATGACACCATGTTATTTCGGCGTGACGCCCGCGTAAACTTGTTTTCGCCAATTACTTTAATCTATTACATTTCACGTGTAATCCCAAGGCTGAGTTTGTTTACGATAATATTTGCGGTGAGATGTTTTTATTACTGTGTTTTATGTGTTACGATGTGTACGTACCTGTTGTGTATTTGGGATTTCCTTTTTCTTTTATCTCTTTTCTTTCTTACCTTTTAACGCATCATGTCTTCTGTTCACGTTCAAACTCCGAAAATGTATGGCAAGTGCATTCTTTTTCTGCACAAATGTCATAGCTTTTCCTAAGGGTGTTACTAACAAGCGTGTCGGCGAGTTCGTCCGCGTGAAATTGAACAAAAAGTGTTTTACTTTATTTTGTTTTAGTGGCCTAAGTTACTCCTTACATCAATTACCTATCAATAAACGTTCCTTCAAAATCAGTCCAGCCATTTCAGAGAAAAACCAGAACAAACAGACAGACAGACAAAATAAAAAAAAAAGTTATTTTGGTGAAGTACCTACCGTATGTATATTCATATGCATGTAGAAAAAAAGCGGTTATTTCAATATTACAAACAGACATACCAAATTTTATTTATATGTGTATAGATGTAAAAATAACAATACACATCGTAACACATAAAACACAGTAATTAAAACAGCTCACCGCAAATATTATCGTAAACAAATTCAGCCTTGGGATTACACGTGAAATGTAATAGATTAAAATAATAGGCGAAAACAAGTTTACGTCAGCGTCACGCCGAAATGTAATGTAATTCGATGATGTCTTGTTGCGCAATGGTTACAAATACACCCATTGAAAAGACCATTGGTTTTAATTGCCAGTATAATGTATGTTTATAAATAATTTAAAAAAATCAGCTCCTTGCAACACACTTTAATTGTTTCTCTTTATCCCTTTGCACAACCATCTTTCCCCATTTTCCCGCCCTCGGATCCTTCCTCCACAGATAACTAACTGTCACAGATAGCTGTACATAATAGCGAACATGTTTATCTATGTTTTTACATTAAGTGTGTAGGAGACGACAACATACTTCTTTGCACATATACTACAGCCAGCAAAGCCGAAATAGAAATGATGTTTTTTGTGTTTTGAGGGTGTTTGTGTGTCTTTGTGTGATTTTCATGATCAACGGTGGCATTATCTATGCGAGTCTCTGGGCGGCAGATCTTTACGAGGTCCTATGTCTATCGTGATAAGTATGTGATGTGATTTATTATGTTTGATGAGAAATTCTAGTTATACAGATAAATAAGAGTTTTATAATATTTTACATTGAAATTGCTCGGGTTGGTACGCGAGGTCCCAACAGGGCGAGGCTCCAGTCTCCGTCCACGATATCCATAAGACAGGGAACCCTATAGTAGGCTATAAATATGTAGTGTAATATATTCATTCTACCTACCTCTAAATAAAAATGATGTCGTGAGTACCCTCACAGTTGAAATGTGCTTTGTCCGTTATGATTTAAGTTTAAATACCTTACTTTTTCGATTTAAATTAACTAGTTACTTCTAGAATGATCGAAGTACACGCAGTCCAGCGGTAGATAAAAGTTAGTTAGACGACTTTATGTTTAACTATTCACTAAACGCAGGACATTCACAATGTACGTTCTATTTAGGGTTGCCAGTTGTCACTTACGTGTGTTTATATAAAAACGAGTACTATGAGTTAGAAAATACAATAATATGCACAACTATTTACGCGCATGGCTAGCTATACTCTAAGTATTATATGTGTGGCTCTACTTAATAAATAGTAGTAGCTCTAAGTATTTTTAATAGTACTCTAAGTAAAACTTTAAACATTACTTTATCTGTGACTACAATAAAAAAAAAAATCCAAAGTCCATATAACAATAACATAAATTAAATTAAGTTAATTTTAAATGAAGAGTAATAACATTAGTACGCGATAAATAAACGTCCCGTTAAAAAAAAAATATTGTCATGACATTGATCTATATTCTTCAAGAGAGCGGCAGCCCTACTCTATGTCGTTATCCTTGCATGTGCTTAGTTCGAATAATAATGAATTTGTCGATTTGCCGCCTACATCAATACCTCTCGAATCATTATCTGATACTAAATACTTTATAATTACTAAGTCGTTGTTATAATTATAGTTGTATGCACAGAGTAATAACGCTTACAATTGCAATTAATGTACGTATTGTGTAACTATTTCAAGGAAGACTTTTTAGGTTACCTTGGTAATATGAAAATGTTGCCATAGTCACATATGGAAGAGATATATTTTAATAATTTTCTTTATAATTACCGATGTGTGCGTGTTACCGTAAGTACACGATACCACACACGTACATATTGTTTATGCTTCACTTTAGATCAATATGGTATTAACTAACCGTCTAGATAAGTCAATAATTTATTTATTTATTTATAACACGCCATTTATATATGTTTGAATAAATATTTTATACAAGCATATTAGGCTCGTGTGAGGGCCAATTAAATACGTGAACAGCATTTACAAAGGATACCTAATACATATATAAAAATAACTAAAACTGTTTGAAACATTTTCAACTCGCGAATAATTTTTGCAATGTACTTATTGCGTGTGTGACATATGCCTAATAAGTGTAGTTGTAACAGTTGCCAACTAGTTTCGATAGTGTTATTAGTTAATTTAAGCTAGTCCCTGGGTGACCGAGCTTTGATCGGTAATATTTTACAACATACATTTTTTTTTAATTATATATACTTATAACAATGAAAATTACTTACTGATGAAGTATGAATAATATATTTTGATTTTACCGACATATATAATTTTTTTTTTTCACACAAAGATGGAACTCGTAAAAAAGAGAATAAATAAAAGAAACAATCGTACCGAGATTTGAATCCGGGTTTCCTGCGTTGTAAAACGTCGAATTTCCGACCGAGCTATTCTAACTTTGAAAACCATGGCGAAATTTAGCTTTGTATTCTAATGATATAATAGAAGGTTTTTAATTAAATGAAGACACAGTTAAAACGACCATTTCTGAACATAAAATCTAGCTAGATCGATTTATCGCGCCCGGAACCCCCTGAATACAAATTTTCAATAAAATCGTTGGACCCGTTTCCGCGATCGTTGATATATATATATATATATATACAGGAATTGCTCGTTTAAAGATGTTAGATATTTTTATAATAATTTATAAATGTATGTATGAGATCAGAATTAAACAAACCAGCGTTCCTCTATCGTAGTTTGGTTACAAATTACGTACCTACATCTAAATTATATATTCGCGCACGTATAAGTAATTCATTTGACAAAAGTTAAATTTTCTAGCTTACCTTGAAATGGTAATCTTCAAAGTCATTGTTTATGGTTCATGGTCATCTTACTATAATTATAATTATCGTCATTTGTTCTTAGGGGTCATCAAAGTGTTACACTGTGTGACAAGAATTGGGGGCCGTTCTTTAATTCTGGATGTCGAAAAACAAAATGTAATGTAATATATCAAATATTAAAACACAAATTTTGTATTTCTCATCATGTCAAAATAACGACATGACCCAAGGAGGGGGGGGGAGGGGGAAGGGAGTTTAAATAATCAATAGTTATAATATTTTTTGTGATATAATTTATAGATATGGTTTCCTAAACGTGGAGGCGTGAGTTCGAATACCGCACATCTCCCTTAATTTTCAATAAAATTGTGCATATTATAAATTAATTATCACATGCTTTGGTGAAAGAAAACATCATGAGGAAACCTGCACATCCGAGAGTTCTCGATAATGTTCTCGAAGGTGTGTGAAGTTTACCAATCCGCACTTGGCCAGCGAGGTGGACTACGGCCTATACCTCTGACATAGTGAGCTGAGACCC
>DWPA01007514.1:0-10284 GCA_018251375.1 Calpodes ethlius | reverse complement strand
ATGAATCATTAGGATTTAAAGTAGTGTTAAATATAGAAAGGTTGTTTCGGCAACCGTCTGTAGGAGCAGAGATAAGGCATTTTATAATTTGTGTGCAAACATTCCACAACTATAGCACTAGTGGGTTCGGATCTTCTCTCACAATATGAGGGGTAAAGGCCGTAGTCCACCACGTTGGCCAAGTGTAGATTAACAGACACTTACGACACACCTTTAAGAACATTATGGAGAACTTTATCGTGTGCAGATTTCTTCACGACGTTTTCCTTCACCAAAACTAGTGATAATAAACTTGTAATTATCATAAGTATGATTTGATATTATATTCAATGTTGGCTTCAGACTGAGGAATCCCTCAATGATGATCTGTATAATACTCAAATGTGGCACTATATATCCGTGCTTGTACTTTTGTAAAATATTAAATTATAATTATGCTTACATTGACCTGATACTTCACGCAGGATTAAATACTGATACAACCAATGTTCACCGTGACAACGGTAACCATAGCAACGGAAGTAACAAATTCGACCAGTTTAAATCCAAAATGTTATTTTACTTTCTTACGAGAGAACTTTGGAGTATTTTTATTGATAACAAGCCAATCAAAGCAATGGTGAATAACAGATTTTTGACTTTGTTTTTTAATTTTTCTGTAGATAATAATAGTGTTGAATCTTTATGTAAAGTAAGTAATGATTGAAACTAACCAAGATTGATACTCAAACATCACGGAAGAAAAAAGAACAGGAAAGGATTTGGTCGGATGCGGTGCGACCAACGAATGTTTGCAGTTTTTTTTTAAATTTCCATTTGATTGCTCTCCTGCAGCAGACCTTTTGCTGGTGCAACCAAGTGGAGATGGCTGTGCTAGATTTTGGGCTTTTAAATCTGTAAACCAGCCGTGCTGACGAAGAGCAAAGACTTAAATCCCGAACCAAAGTGGATGTCAAGGTTGGGGTTTCTTATCTACAGTTTCATTGGTATTATACATAGTACATATTTTTTTCAAATCATACAGTCCATTTTTTATCATAACTTGTAAGATTATTGCACAAATAGTGACATTGTCAGGCTACACGTCCTTTGTATTATAAACAGAAAAATATTAATATGAGTCATACATTCTCACTCCCACACTACGTTCCCTGTTTACGGATAGCATAAATAAGATATGAACATCCAAGACTAGAGAGAAAATATATTTTATCTGTCACATAAATATTCGCCGCGGTCAAAAATGTAATTCTTGATCTCATTCAGGATCGATACTAACTATATTAGAAGATCGCTGTTCAGAGTTGTATGTCAATAACAAGTTTATTTGGTTACACTGCCATCTATATTTTGTAATGTACATTAATAAAACGTTAAATTGGTTATACTGCCATCTATATTTTATATTGTACATCAATTTAACAATATCAATGTCGAGATTAAGTTTTAATTCTAAGCTGTCTATAGGATATCAATGTATTGCAATACAAAAAGAGATACTTGAAAAAACAAATAAGGTTGAGAACCAAGCCTCAATTCACTTGCGTTAACCCTTAATTTGATTTTGTTCACTGTGAGAAACATATGAGAAAAAAAATGATTTCGTTATATTTTTACACCAAATTCGTATTTTTTGTAATATTATCATACCGTATATAATATTTTTTAATAGTAAAAAAATAGTCTACGCACCTGGCAACACTTTTACTTGTCATTGTCAAAGCAAAATGTCGGCGCCTCGCGGGTCGTCTATGTTCCGCAAGGTAAATATAAAGATTTTACTTGATTTTCTATTGTTTCAAGTATTTTAATGCTTTCACTAACTTATCTAGACTATTTGTTATATTTTGGTGTGTGAATTATGTGCCTTTATGTGAATCCTCAAGTTTTATGACCCGCCAAAAGCTTATGTTTATTGTGATGAACATTGCCAAATAACCTATAAAGTACCTACAATTTGTTATGTTCATTACGGTGAACGATGCCAAATACCTAATGATAAATTAATCCAAAATAGTTATGTCTTTTTTTTTAACATTTTGAAGTTATGGGTTTTATTTTGCTTATTTCGGTATTTTCTGTTGCCAACAGCATACTTTGCATGGACGCACGGCAAAAATATTGGCGCTTGTGCCTATACAGCATGCTCCCTCAGATACCAGTGATAGGTCCGACATGGACAATGAATTGGCAGATCTGCATACTCCAAGTTTAGCTTCATCATCAGCACCATCTTTAGATTCATCTTTAGAGCGAATGCATATTTTAAGCAGTCCTGAACCTGATGCTGAAGATCATGACACTGGGGACGATCCACCTGAATTTGATTTTACAGAAACATCATTGCAATTGACTCCAGTTCTACGTCAAATTTGCCCAGCTACACCGACTAGAGAACCGAACTACGAGAACATACCTTCCTTATCTTCTATACCATCTCTTCCGTCTGAAGCCCCTTTATCAACTCCTGAAAGTGCTACCAGGAAAACTCGAGCCCAAAGGCACATTACTCCAGTGCTGGCTAAAAGACGAAAGAAAGTTCCGAAATTTGTACTAACCTATAAATGGAAAAAAAGCGTCACCTTCCGTCACCAAGCTACAATTGAAGAAAACCAAGACCATAATATAATGAATGCCTCTTTCCTGCCCACTGCAGATTCCCTAGAATATTTTAATTTATTTTTTTCTTCAGACATTGTGACCGATATTACCGTACAGTCAAATCTATACTCTGTTCAAAAAACTGGCAAATCTATTCAAGTGACAGAAGACGAAATGCGTGATTTTATAGCTATCCATATACTTATGGGTATTGTCTCAATGCCTAGTTACCTAGACTATTGGAGCAGTAGATTCCGGTATGCTCCGATAGCAGATCTAATGAGTTTAAAACGCTATCAACAGATTCGTAGATTTCTACACTTTGCTGATAATAGCTTAGAAGATACTGATAGATATTACAAAGTAAGACCAATAGCAGAAAAAATAAGAAAAAACTGTTTGCTGCAAGAAAATGAAAACAAATTTAGTATAGATGAGATGATGATTGCTTATAAAGGAAGAAAGGCAGGCAACAGAAAGCAGTACATGAAAGATAAACCCAACAAGTGGGGATTCAAAAATTACGTGCGAGCTGGAGTAAGTGGCATGATTTATGACTTTATCCTATATGGAGGAGAAGATACATTCCGTTTTCATAAATTCACTGAACAAGAAATTTCAATTGGGTTTGGGGCACAAATTGTAATAGCTCTGTGTCAATCTATTCAAAGAAAGCCAGCCACCATATTTTGTGACAATTTTTTTTCATCGCCTGAGTTATTTTATATTTTAAAAGAAAATTATGGCTTATTTGGTTTAGGTACGATTCGTAACAATAGAACCAGGGGAGCTGGATCTATTTTGCCTAGTGAAAAGGCAATGAAAAAGAAAAAGAGAGGAGCTTATTCACAGGTCGTATGTGACAAAACCAAGCTGGCTCTCGTTCGCTGGAACGACAATAAGCCTGTCACCCTGATAAGTTCATTTGTTGGATGCACACCTGTGCATAAAATAAAGAGATATTGTAAGGTAGAAAAGCGAAAGTTAGATGTTGACTGTCCTCAAATAGTAAGGGAGTACAATAAACATATGGGGGGTGTAGACCTGGGTGATATGTTAGTATCTCTTTATAAAATACCGTTCAAGTCTAGAAGATGGTATATAGGTATATTTTGCCAGTTGTTAGATATAAGTATAAATAATTCATGGATTTTATATAAAAAAAATACTAACGACAGAAAAAAAATGTCTTTGAAAATATTTCGGCAAGATCTATATCTAAATTTAACAAAAAAGAACCGGTCTGTACGTTCTCACTCTATCGTTGAAAATTCAACAATAAAGAACCCTAAGTTACCCAGGCCCATTAGCCCCATACGTTTCGACAATATTTGCCACTTTCCTAATACAAAAGAAGACATGGGGAGGTGCAAATATTGCCTAAAAAATACTACTGTGTACGGCATGAAATGTAATATAAGACTCTGTTTTGTTACCGGAAAAAATCTCGTAATTGTTTTCTCAATTTTCATACAAAATAATACTAAGTTTTTTGTGAAATGCTAGAAGAGGCTCTATTATGTTATAAAAGATATTTTGTTATGTCTTTGTTTTGTTTTTTATATAAATAAAAATATTTTGTAAACCGCACTACCTGTTTGAATGTGTACCCTAATTTGATTATGTTCATCACAGTAAACATTACAATAAAGTGGTATTTCTCGACAGATTTGGCAATGTTCACTCTGATGAACATTGGTTTCCTGGAAACCTGAAGGTCGCAACATTTTTTTTTTATTTTTTCTGGATTCCTTACTACCCTAAACTTATAAATATACATAAATTTTACATATATATAACACATTGAACCTCTACCAAATTAAGGGTTAAAGGAAAGTTATCAGGGCTACTTAGTGTACCCAAGTTAAAATGAGAAAGTAATCAAATTTATCAACTTACAATTAAATCTTATTCGGCTGTTCAGTGCAGCAGTGCTTTATCGCGGAAGACAAGAAATGACGAACGAATCTCATGAGCGTATCTTTAAAAATATACAAAAATATATTCACTGTATTCTACGTTTTATATAAAAAAATATTCTCTCATCTAAGGGGAACTTGTTGCATAGCTGGTGCTAATACCTTGTCGCTTAAAAACTATAGGTACGTAAGTTATCACAATACGATACGAATAGTGGTTAGTCAATGACGTCACGCACATGTGTGTGTAGGGCGAGCGAGCCCACGTGGATGACAGCGAGCAACGCGCAGGCCGAGCGCATCGGCTCCGAGCTGCGGGCCATGGTGCAGGCGCCGCCGGGGTACAAGTTTGTAGGCGCCGACGTTGACTCGCAGGTAAAAACCATTGAATTAAAAGAATTTCCGTGAATGCTTGGTGTAGTCTTAGGTGGTAGATTGCACTAATTTGTAAAGATTTGGATTAATAAGAAATTATATCTTTCTTCTTTTTTTTTCAATTACGGACAATTTATTCGTGATACCTTTGGTGTTGATGATATCCGTGGGCAGCGATAGCTACTTATCATCAAGTGAATCGTGTTTGTCATTAGTTAAGTCAAAAGATCGCATTTTCTTAGCAAATCGTGTTCACCTACACTGTATAAAAATACCATCTAATATTTGTTAATAAACATTCTACTTTCAAGCTTCGGAAACGTGTCACTGCAACGCTGGCAAACATCACGCTAAAGACTTAAATATAAATGTTTTTTTAATTAAATTATGCGTATAAGGGGTGGATATAACAATTGTGGAACACGGTAATTAGTCAAGCATTGATCTATTATAACAACAATTCGAGAAGTATCTCGAATCATACATAACAAATATGGTCTTGGTAAGGTTCGGTAATAACCAGGGTTATCACTCGTCAGGAGCTGTGGATAGCGGCACTGTTAGGAGATAGTTCCCTGGGCATGTGCGGGGGCACCCCGTTCGGCTGGGCCGTGCTGGCCGGGGACAAGAGCCGGCACACCGACCTGCACTCGCTGACAGCGCGCGCCGCCTCCGTCAACAGGGACCACGCCAAGGTCATCAATTACGCTCGGATATACGGTGAGGGCTTGTCAATGTGTGCGTGTGCGTGTGTGTTCACATGGTAGTGATCCTGTGACGTCACTGTCACACCTGTGTTACGCGTCAATTAACGCTCTAATATTGAGATGGCCAATAGTCTAGCGCGCTAATTAAAGAAGTAAAATTTGTATAAAACTCCGTTAATGTAGCGAGGTAACAAATTGGAGTACCAAATCTGAAATGTTATTAAACTT
Organism: Calpodes ethlius; assembly: GCA_018251375.1. Classification (NCBI taxonomy): domain Eukaryota; kingdom Metazoa; phylum Arthropoda; class Insecta; order Lepidoptera; family Hesperiidae; genus Calpodes; species Calpodes ethlius. Next base: position 4,454 of record DWPA01007514.1, on the reverse strand, counting down.
AGTTACAACACTATGAAGAAGAGTTTAATTTTGACAGATTATTTATGAAAACCTACACAGGTTAATCACTCATCTCTAATATTTAGGTACAAAATAATCTACAAACTCGCGTTTTATCTATATATATAAAAATGAATTGCTGTTCGTTAGTCTCGCTAAAACTCGAGAACGGCTGAACGGATTTATCTTATCTTGGTCTTGAAATGTCCGTGGAGGTCTAGGGAAGGTTTAAAAGGTGAGAAAAATTGGAATAATTGCCGGGAAAACCCTAAAAACAGTACTTTTCTTCTTCCCATATAAACGTTTTCTAAATAAAATTTAGAGTAAATTTGAACTTTATTGAATATCAATAAAGTTCATATTAAATTATAATCACTCACTGTGTTCATCGGACCTCATATTACAGCTTTGAAACGGAACTATATATTAAAATGTTACTATACATATATATATATTATATATACAGTAATAATATTTTCCAAGTATTAACGTTTCTTGAAAAGCAATCCCTTCTCACTTCGCTTAGCTAAGTTTTAGTACTTGCATTCGAAATAATTAAAAGTTACTTGCTTTTTATAAGATCTTTTTTAACCTCTATATGGCTAACAAGCTGAGATTAAAATGTCTAAAAAAATATTTAATATAATTTGAACCGATTTCTATAAATATATATTAGACTATTAGATATTTAATAGTTATCTTGTACCTTTTGAACAACCATCGTATGTAATTTACTACGGATATAATTAAGTAGATGGCGCTACTTGTCACTAGAGTTAGGTTTTGTTTTACATGAGTTCTCTCGTCTGGAGCCAATCCTTAATATAGTATAATGTAATGCTTTAAAAATGCAATGACTCCCAGGTAGACTTTAACGCCTTCCTTGAAATGGTTACACAACTCAGGTCCATTTCGGTTCTTAACGTTTTATTCTAACTTTTGTATTTACGCTCATTACTATGAGGTCTCACAGTGAAGTAGAGCGAGAGGCCCAATATTTTTGTACACCCATACTTGTCTTAAGAGAGATAGTCTTCTCTTCGATCGATCTTCTCTTTCAAATGTAATTGTGAATCCTCATAGTACTGTTTGTGAATACGGTGTAAGACAAAGATACCTATTGTAACCACGGAGATACGCAGTTTAACACAAACATGGCAATACCTAAGTACATAAGTAGGTATAAGTATTTTCAAACGAAATAAAATACCTATCGAACTGTGACATAATCATTACCAATAATCGTGATTTTAAAATCGTGAGCTGCTATCGTGGAAGGTCCTCGGTAACTTGCAGCTATTTTCATTAGGTAATCGTTTCTTCCGGGTAACTACTGATATTAGACTAGTTGTTGCCTGTGTCTTCGCCCGCGTGGCAGGGCCGTAGCTAAAGGGGGCATTGTGGGGCAATGCCCTACCCTCAAAATACTAAAAACTAAGATAAATTATTATAATTAAAAGCTATTGAATGTATACCACTTTAGGTGATCGATTTAGGAGCCCGTGCTTCGAGGGCTGATCAATTATAAATTTTTTACTTCGTCCTACCTGTAACCAATGCTGCCCTACCTCAAATTCGATTTTACCTACATCCCTGCGTGGTAAAATAAACAGCAATAAAAAAAACGTATCCTTTCCATCATTGGTTGCCAGGCAACGTTATTAAACACTAATTTGGCTGAAATATACATCATAATGGATCTTCTCACAGGAAAGAGACGCGGTGAAAAGAAACTATGGCACTCTTCATCCTAATAACTATCTCGACACCAAAAATCGTACTATAGAGATGATCCGTTGCACCGTGAAAGGACAAAGAAACACACTTTAGATTTTCAAATTCAGTTTCAAAATATTTAGATCAGCCCCGTAGCCTAGTTGGTAGTGAAAGTTGGCGCTCTGCCTGCGAAGCGAGGGGTCCTAGGTTCGATTGACGGCCGGGGCAGATATTTATTTGACAGATAAATATTTTTTCTCGGGTCATGTGTGTTAGTGACGTGTTATTAGTGTTGTCCATGCCACCCGCGACACAGGGATCCTACTGCGGGGGTATGAGTGTGTTAGCGTTTACCTATTAGGTATATCCTCTCAAATGTGTTCTATTTTCATTTATATTACATGTAATTATGGAATCTACGAGAAATTCAGGGCATTTCAATATTATAGGCACCTATACATATACCTAACAGTTTTAATTTGTTAAAAAAAAATCATAAGTATTTATAACTAATGTTTTTTGCATTAGTTCCTTTAAAATCTAATAACTCTTTAAAATCTAATAACAAAGTTTAACAATCATCTTCTCTATTGTAGTTCACAATAAACTAAATCTAAGAAAATACAGACCGATATTTCAACAAACGCGAAAAGATTTCTCCTGTCCGCGTCACTTGCAAAAGCGAACTGCCCGGAGCTAAAGCTACTCTTTAATCCTTTAAAACGTTTGATCTGTCAGGACATTTGACATATCTTTGTACAGTCTTACCTTCTTCGCGAGTAGGCCGGCAGCTATTCCAGGGGAAGACAGGTTGACGGCGCTTTGTGCTTGTCCAGGGACTGAGACAGTAAGGTGTCACTAGCATTTCGTTTTCGTTTGCGTATTTTACCTTAGCGAGCCCGCCATTTTGTTTACGCGGGAAAAGTTTTGAAAATGGAACAGTACTGTAAATACGCAACAAAATAATGAAATCAAAAACGTACGTGGTTATGAAATAATAGTTCCCTCCAATTTTTCGAATTTTAAATTTATCGCGTTTTAAACATTTATTTTTATTACTATTACTTGCCTATTAATTGTTCAAAAATTATTTAGGATTTCACGATAAATAAACAATAATAGAGTCCTACAGATTTTTTTTTCTTTTTTGTAATAATATCCTTATATTTAGTGTTACCTATTAACAATTAATTCTCTTGTACGTTAAACTACAATGAATTGAAATTACTGGAGCTCTATAAATAACTATTTGTTATCAAATTGTTTCTATTTGAGTCATAGCTAATATAACGAACTATTTCATTGAATTCTCAATTCACGTCTTCTTTATTTGCAATGCAGTTGAAATTCAATTACTGGCGAGTCGCGGCCGGGCACGGAGCTGGACTCGTTAGTGATGTGTCAGGAGCCTGCTACATTTCGACCACTCAATGAAACTAATCAAAACTTCGACGCCGAGCTCGGTTTAAAGCAGCGCGATATCTAGCGAACAGCGGAAATGTACACTAGCTCCAAAATTAAAAAAAAAAAAGCTTATAATACCCTTAAGAATCCCTTAAGAACGAGTGTTCTGTCGTTTTATGTTAAAAGTCAAATTAATGTTTAGTCAGTTGCATAAAATAAAAACTTCATATATAATGGAGACTTTAGCGCTAAAGTATATTTAATTTAATGACGTTGCAACTTAAGGTGATTGTTCTGCAGCTAGAAACACGATAGGCTAGTTTGACACTTCGTTATGTTAATTTTATTAGTAAACGCGTAGTAAATAAGGAATTTAATATACAAAACATACATACATACATACGTACTTAAAGGAAAAAAATGGGCGGTTGTCCCCCTCTTCCCTAACTTCCTCTTCGGCACTAAACCAACTTGTTTTATATGACGTAATAAAGTTACAAAAACAAATAAAAACTGTACCCGAAAGGTGTAACAATTCGGGGAATTGCCTCACCCCGCGCACCCCGCAATATTGAGCCGTCCGATGACTGTATCAATATGATTCGTTTGGCTGCAGTAGTACTTGTACAATTCTTCATCGATTGTAATCAGTCGGGTCGAACGTACCCCTATAGATCGTACTTGAACGTAGCTGTCTTCGTACGTACTGCCTTTTAAAAGAGCACCTACTGACACAGCGTTTTTTTTAGGTATCTAATATACGTATTAAGTTAAAACGTGACTTAAACCTTTTGCAATTTATTAAAGATTCAACCAAAAAAGTCGGAATTAATCTCGAGTAAACTAAACTCGAATTAAATAAACTATAACAATTAATTGATCAATCAAAGGCAATCAATTGTCAATAGGAAACACTAAGTTAACCTAATAATTGATTAATCAAAGGCCTAACTAATTAACTGTCGATGGTAACACGACGGTTCTGTTCGCAGGACGTGCGAATCATTATTTCGCCCGAGGGTTTAGATCCAAATTACCAATCAGGCGGTTGTCACGCGCATGCCGGCCGCTGAACGTCCACTCGGTAGATGATATTCAGCTTTCGACGACCGCTAACTACACGGTTCGAGGGCCCGCAACAACTGACATCCTTACCTGTGTAACTAACAATAGTTGACAGCCAAAAATGTAGACGAAGTACTTACAAAGTCTTTTTAAGATTTATTTATTTCTCTTTATTGTTTCAATAATCTGTATAATTATGTATTTTTTTACCTTTATTGTAGATTAGCCACAAACTTAGCTATCTCAAATCATAAGAATGTTTTCATAAT
>DWPA01007513.1:0-10285 GCA_018251375.1 Calpodes ethlius | reverse complement strand
ACAAAAATTTTAAGATGTTACGTTGGTGTATGTATAGTATGTATAATGATATGCATGTAGTAAATAGCGGTTATTTCAATATTACAAACAGACCCTCCAATTTTATTTATATGTTTCATATAAATTGACATAACTTCTTGACTTGTTAATCAATTTAAATGAAAAACACTTTACGTTAAGGAAAGCCCATTTCAATCCTGAAAATATATTCAAATCGTATAAGCCGTTTCTGAGATTAGTAGACACAAACACACAGGCATACAGACAAAATAAAAAGGAAACATTGTTTTGGGTTCTCTTGCGTATGCAAAGGGCTTGAATTTTTAAATATATTTATAATAGTACTGATAGCCTAGTTATTCGAACATTGGTTCCCCGAACCCCGTGGCGGGTGTTCGAATTCTGCACGCACCTCTAATTTTCAAAAATGTTGTGTGCGTATTACAAGTTAATTTTCACTTGCTTCGGTGAAAGGAAACAGTGAGGTAACCTGTTGCACACTTAAGAGTTCTCCATAATGTTCTCGAAGGTGTGTGCAGTCTACAAATCCGCACTTAGCCAGCGTGGTAGACAGCAGTCAGTTACAGTTTTATTATATATACGGAAGAAGATAAATAGATATAAGCTGAAACCTAGCGCATTATGTTTTGGCTTTACTTTCTATACCTAATATACCCTCTAAAGAATTCTTTTTTCTCATAGCATTAACGTTTATTTAATAAGTAACATTCGCGAGTAGGAAAAATAAATTCTAAATGAGTTTGTGTTTGTAATATATAAGGAAAATACCGACAGAAATTATCCGGACTTTGAATGTTTTAGATTGTTTAAACATAAACGGTGATTTAGATTCCACAATGAGTTTCAAGAACAAAAATGTTGATGGATAACTTATGCATATAACATTTCATTTGCTAGTTTCATCGTTCTTGAATAGTGGTATGGTTTTCTCTTTCTGAAATCGACCGTGAATCTGTTTGACATATTTAACTCACAGTATTTTGGATCCAGTAATAATGCGAGCATTTGAATTATTCGTGTTATTGACGACTTGTCGTTCATTTATTTGTCTCAACCTGACTAATCTTTATTACTAACGATTATCTTTTTAAGTCTTATTAAATATTAAAATTGGGGAGTACCGTCTAGTTCAGTTATTTAATCTTTTCCGGCCATTTCCAGACGCGGATTGGTATGCCATATAATAAATAAATAAAAAATATAAAAACTTTTATTTCTTGCCAGTATAATATACAATTTTTATTAGTAGGAATATTAATATTAAGAACAGTTTTGAATATAGTAATATTATGTTATTAATAAAATATTTTAAATATGAGCAAGAATCTCTCGAAGCGAAGGTGAAGGCCTCCTCTAAAGAGTTCCACTGGTCTCTGTCTTGATCTACTTGCAACCAGCTAGCTGCTACCTTTGTTATTTCGTGGCGCGCTATATAAAATGTATTAATTATCTGGTATCTGAGCTATGCGAATCACTCCCTAATAATGAATCCGCCGCTTAGACAACTCTAATCTCTGGTCGATATAAAATAACACAACGTCGGTAAACTATGTCGTTTATGGTTGATTTGTCGCGCACCCGGCCGTGCGGTGCGAGGCACACCGCGCCGTGACCCGGAATAGTGACGTGATAAGCATCGCATGACGCTGTAGCGGAACTATTACCGAAAACGTCTCTCGGAGACGATAAAATTGCTCATTTTTTCTTATTGGTATAGACGCGATTTTATCCGACGATGATTTAGGGTTATGTATTTTTTGTCTTGTTTTTATGCCTATCAGTACAAGACTAGAGTCGCAGAATATTGTTAGGGATTATGCCATCCTTGGGTGTTCAAAGCCGGCTGATGGTAAGTCTATGTTCTAAGGCAATTGAAATCTACGGGAGCCAGTATAACCGAGTTGCATGTTCATACACAATAATCTCCTTCGTATTATAGTGAATTCAGTCGGGTACGAAATTTGAATGCGATAGACTGAAGAATATCGTGACATTAAACATTACTTTGACCACAGGTTCCAGTGAATGATGACTAAATGGGAGCCAATTATGTTTAAGCATAAATATATGAGAATTATGGATACACTTTTGCCAGATACGGAGATCCTTTAGAAAACAGTTCCCATAAAAAAACAGAATATTTTTGTAAGTGTTGGTGCGTAAGGGATTAATAACCAATGCCTACGTATTTGTATTCAAGTTATCAATAAGGCATAACGTATATACCAAAACTTATATATCTAAGTTCAAGGTTTAGAACCATTGTAGGTAAACAGGCGTTATTGAAACCTTGTTGTCGTAGTCTCGGCGGAATTGAATTAGGTGGTACAGAGAAGTTTAAAGAACGAAGTTTATGCTATTGCTTAGTTCGTTATTCGGTAAGGTTTGTTATAATAAATAGATTAGGAGTTTAGAATATTTTGCAAGAGATGTTTTTGGAATCAAAAATAGACTCCTAGTATTTTACATATAAGAATCCTTGTTTTGGACTCAAAGGTAGACGGGACTATAATTTTCGTAGAGGAATCCTTCAGAACAAAACTAATATCTAGTAATCTAGAAACCTGCATAACTATAACGTAACATTAGAACGTTTGTTAATGAAGCATATCAATGATGTTTAAAAAAAGCCAATCCGTATTTGGCCAACGTAGTGGCCTATAATATCCCGTATCTCAGACATTGTTCAACATCAAGCAGTTGATGGACGATGATGTCATTCCAACCAACTATATCTACATAAAAACATACCATATCTATGCTCTATTGTAACATGAAAGAAGAAAAAATAATAAACCATTTATAATTAACACTGATTTTGATCTACAATTTAACGTTCATAATTTTTTTATCATAAGTTTATTTAGCGAAATATTTTGTTTCATATCTGTTCTAAATACGTTTCCATAGCAAACAATACGTATACTATATTTAAAAGGAATTATTCTAAGCTCCCTCTATACAGTACTTACCGTAGGTGAATAATAGAACGAATTGCTTCTACGTTTGTCGTATTAGCTCGTCTCAGGCAAACTGCAATAAAGGTCTTAGGTAGGTGGTCCGCTAACACAAATATTGGAGTAGCACGATTGCTCTACCTATTTGGTTTGTCTACGTTTCTGTGAGATTTGTACTTATGTTCAATTCACTGCCTTGATTGGTATTGTGTTTCCATCAGAGGTGTGAGTTTGTCAATGAAGTAAATAACCCTTCAATAACCTCCAATATATAAAAATGAATGTTTGTCTGTATGTCCTTTATAGAATCGTAAACGATACATTTAATCATGTGATGATCGGTAGCAAAGTTGTTGTGTATGAACCCACGAAGGTTTCTAAGTTGGTAGGATCATTTTTCGACAGGTGGCGCCACTGTCACTCCAATTAATTTCAAATTGGCGTAGCAAAGTGCGCGCGTTGGGTTCAGCTAGATATAAATAAAAAATGAGTCTATTTCATTCATGATTCTCTTTAGCTTTTGTTTCAAAATACTATTAATACATTCAATAAAAATCTCTCTCGTCACCTGGATCTTTCTTCATCCATATAATAGCAAACTATACAGATAAAGTTATAATAAACTAGCAAAACATAGTTAAATACTTTAAGATATTTGGTATTTCAAAAGGCAGATCTCTCTTCTCAACACTTTGTTTCATAGTTAATAAAAGTCTATAAAAGGATGCGTTAGCCTTTGTTTTTATAATTGGATACTTGAAAGTTGCAAAACAATAAACCAATTGCGACGGAAAAAGATTGGACGTAATAAGCAATGATTTGGTATGTATGGAACGATCAATATTTCATAGGGCTGGCGGCGATGCCGTAAATTCAGTCTCCAATCATTTATTCACAAGTGACGAGTTATTTTATGAAAGTGATCGGGCTTTTTAGATTTGATATCTTTATTTTACGGGTTCCAAATAGGTTTATGGAGTTTATTTTGCCAGAGGATTTATCCGTCTTTCAAACGTTTGGAATGTCAAGATGCGGTTCAGGAAATCACGAGCGGTTTTTGATGAAGAATTGGCACAAAATTTTCCTCGAAAGGTTTCTTTGGAATACAGCGTTTTATTCTATTGATTGACAATAAATATTAAATGTATAATATTTTCTTTAGGTACAAGTTCTATGAACTTGCGTTACAAATTATTCTTCCGGTGTGCAACGCGAGTAACTGTGTTATAAAATAGAATATTTTTTACTTAAACACAATCAAGAACATGGTTGCAAGGAATTTTTCATGAAGATTAAAAAAAATAAAATAATAAAAATAAAGATAAAATCCCGGAAACCCCCAAACTGTCGCCTCGAACAAAAAAAGAAACTTCATTCTTCGAACCTGAAACAATTTAATCTTCTCTTTACAATTCTCTTTACAAAAATACTTCTGCGCATCACACACACTGTCTTCTTCCTCATCAAATTGCCATCTTCTTTATCATACTTTTCTTTTATGTTACCTATCCGGTTCCGGATAGGCATAGATAATTAATAGATAATAAAAAGTACATATATATTCTACTTCTACTTCTTTATTCAAAAGGGTTTCATATATGACACACTATCTGAACACAAATATATGAAATTAATTGGATTGACAGTGGCGCCATCTGTCGAAAATTAGTCGTACCAACTTAGAAACCTTCGTGAGCTGATACACAACAACTTTGCTAAAGATCATCACGATCATAAAAGGCATACAGACAAACATTCATTTTTATATATTAGAAGAAAGAAAAGAAGAAGAAGAGGATAATGAATATTTCCACGAAAATGAGATGTCTTTTCATGTTAAAAAAATGACTATTTCACTCTCCAGCTTCCCATCTAATTCCACATAAGCATCATATCATTACAACGTTCCATTTCGCGCTAAAATAACGACAAAAAAAACACTTTCTATTTCTAATATTACTATACAAATACCTTCATAAAGACAAAATACTTACGCATAGAAAGTACACTAGTAATGATACCAATTTAGCAATCAGGCCATAATACGATCGACATTACGAGGCCAAATATTTTTCGATGACAATATTATCAGACAATCAGGAAATTACATTAGGGATAATGACATATCACAACAGTAAGCTCATTTGATGGCCTTCGAATAAATGATAAGGTCTTAATTGTACTATGCGTTTCAACACTATATACTCTTAAACGTAGTTTTTATATGTATTTATTTAAATGCAACCTTGGAGATAGTTAAGCATATTGTTAAGCGATTTTAACACATACCTAAATAGAGAAAGAATAAAATACAATAAAAGAAAATGAAATACGTGTTTTACATAAAAGTAAACAAAATATGATGAAATTGTAAATCTAAGTAACGATTATTACAGATGAAACTTCTACTTATAGAAAATATTCTGGATTCCTTTCTATCATTGGTTGTTAGGCAACGCTTTGTAGTTAAACACTTTCCTTAGTTTGGCTGAAATATTTAAATTAGAATATTTTTCGCCGTGAGGTCTATGACACTCTTCATCCTCCCAACTATCTATAAATTTAAAATTATACCATGATGACGTTACATAGGGCTGTGAAAGGGGGACAAAGAAACAATCAAATACATTTTTGCATTTATAATATTACACAATCAAACTTCCTGATTATATTTCAGTTCGTACTATTTATTTTTTCCACTGGACTTTTGCTCTTTACCATAATGGTCTTTATAGCTTCACGCGGAGAGGAAAACTAAAGCACTGATACAGTACTATTACCCAATGCGTAGAACCGTAATAGTTGTGCGTTTAATCATTTAAAACAAGTCATTACAGGTTACTTTGGTAAGATAAAATGTTGCCATATATGAAAAAAAAACTCAGTTTTCCACAGTTTTGGTTAGGTACCACTTTCAAAACACATTTCTATATTATATACACGATATTAATTAATTTTAGGACAACATGATAATATGAAACTAGCCGCGTCTAGGCGTTATAAGTCTGACCAATTTGGAGATTCACGTTTTGTAATATAGTTGATATTGTTAAGAATACTTTGTCAAGTTTATGGTTTTCTTTTTATGTAAATATCTAACAAATACGCTTACTTTCGACCTGATTGTAAGTGGCTATCGTTGACCATGGATATCAGCAACACTAAAGACCACTAATGCGTATGTTGTCAAGAAAGAAGAAAGAAAGAAAGGAAACACCCAAACTGTAGCTGAAATACGACTGTTATTGAGAGTCTATTACAACAAGAACATAAAAGAAAATCAAATCTGGCAAAGTCAACGTTAGGAAATAAAATTGGATTCGCACATTTTCCACCAAGCGTTGTCACATTTCTCTTAGAATCGGGACGCGACAATCTTAATGTAACCACAAATCCTGAAGATCGTGCGCTTGGCACGCGACCAGTTGGGAACAAACGCGCCAGTGCAACTTTGAGAAGCACCGACTTTTAGTTTCTAGTCCTTCTGCTTGTTCAAGTTCTGATAAAGAAATAATTGGATGTCATGTATTGCTTGTATGGTTGTAAAATAGTTTTAAAACGGTTTTTATATCTTTTCGAATAGCATTGTATCTGATCCAAATCTGTATCTATAGAAAATATATTTAGAAAATAATTCTATCGGGGTAATTTATTCACTAAAGATTCTTAGCAAGATTTTTCACGGTTTGTATCTTTGTCTGCGTATTGCATAGTCTATATATTTATTCGTATAAATATCAGAAACAGCTTAACTGATTTAAATACGGTTTTCGTTGAAGTTTTGTGGTAAATTAGAAGTTACATTAGTGTATTGTGTCTTTCAATCAGTTCTTAAACACAAAAGACGATATCAAAAACTAAATCGAATCATTGCATGTATTTTCCGGCGTAATTTTCCGCAGCAAAGCTAAGGCGATGTGCCGTGCTTCAGAAAAAATAACAGTGATAAAAAGGTTGCCGATTATTTTCTATCACTGGTTGCTATTGAACGTTTTGTTCTTAGACATTTTCTTTAATTTGGCTGAAATATACGTCGTAACAGATTGTCCCTGACCTATGGTACTCGTAATTTTCCCAACTATCTCCACACCAAAAATCATGCTATATCAACGCTCCGTTGTGCAGTAAAAGAAGGACAAACAAAAAAACAAATAAACTTTAGCATTAATAATGGATTTTTTTGGCGTTCTAATTAGTATTTTGTGTCTGAAATGAGCCGCGGGGTAGCGGACAAGCGCTTGATGACATTAAAACAGTTTAATTTGCAACGTATCATAACAAAATCCTTCAGAAAAGTAAACACGAACTACTTCTAAATCTTAGAAAACAAATACATTCTCTAACCTTCACGGATCGCTTATTACCGCAAAAAATAGTTCTACATCCGACTGGTTCATTCATCGGGTTTTCAAGCGTTAAGCGCCGTAAAATCCAGCCTTCATCCGTTATCCATTGAATTTATTAACTGGTCAGACATACAGGATATTCATTGTGTTATAAAATACTTACTATAAGAAAAAGTTTATTTATTATGAATCATAATCTTGTATAGATTCGCTATCGTGAAATTTGAACTTTAATCCTATTAAAACTTATTCGATTGTTTCATAAACGTTATAGTTTTCAAGATAAGTTCATGGTTTATATAAAATAACTTAATAAAAAATAAAATTCACCAACGTAAGCACGAAAATAATGTTTGATTCATTAATTTGGATATACCTTAACGGAGTTACGATATGGCGATAAAAACACTTAAAGAAATAACTTAATTTTAATTCCATAAACGTAGAACATATTTCATGCATAAAGGTAGTCAAATACGCCGAATGTACAACACAAGCTACGTTAGGGTGCAGTCATCAATATCCTTCGGTAAATCTCAAAAGAATTTTGATAGATCACCCACAATTTACTTAGCGTTATAGCACTATGAATCGTGTACTGAAACACGAGCTTTTGCTACGAGAAATATCTTTTTTTAGTATGGTAACAGCCGTCGTTTTAGGACCTGAAGGTATGTAATCTTTCTGTTTTTTAAAAGCTTGTAATATTTGTTAGTTTGTTAATACGTTTTTTGGGTTAAATCTTACAAGCTGAATTAGAACTACTGTCTATTATGAAGTTGATATTTAAATCCCTATTTAGTTACGATGACGATGCATCTTTGTGATAAATATGATTCGCTAATTCATTTAGGAATAGCTCCAGATGAAGGAACTCCACAATAGTGAACAGAATAGTTAATTAGTATACGTTAATATAAATAGTCCTGACTTAACATTTTTTCGAAAGAGGGTGTATTGTAATGGCTACCGCAGGTTGTATCGCGGAAGGGGACAGCCATTGTACCCTATAGTTTTAAAGCCACTTGATTTGCAGAATACAAAGCCAGGTATTGCCGCCGGATAGACCGAGCGGGTTGTGTGGAATAGTACGGTTCCGGCATTCAACGTTAAAGATCGTTTCTGCAGCATATGCCTTAGACTGTGTTGCCAGCATATAAAACTGCGGCATAAAGGAGTTGGATATGCTGCCGGCATTGTATTTAAGACATACGTTTCTTGAAGCGAAGCGCAGATGAGTACTAGCACATAGTTAAATACATTATTTATTTATTTATTAATAGTTTATACGTTAAAAACATAAGTAATTTATTCATATAGATTACAAAAATAACTTTACATTTGACACAATTGTTTAAGATAACACATTAGAACTTAAAATGTAGATAGTTCATATTACAACGTAAAATAAACGTCTTTAGTTATACAAATATAAGATAAAACGTTACATTAACCTCCACGCGAGAATTTCCTGTTCCGCGGGTGACATGAACAGACATTTAACAGAACAAACGTTACGTGTTACATAAATGTTTACTCAGAATGGGAATCAAATACTCTGAGAAACAGGACTGTTAAATAAATGTTGTAATAGATGAATACATTTGAAGTCTCTATTAAAGACAAAGCGCTTATATTGCAGCGGTTTGTGTTGAAACAAACCCTCGTATTCACAATTAATACTATGAGGTCTGACAATTCTCGCTAACGCATAGGGTCGTTTTAAACAATTCATAAACAATACTTAAGTTAAATCGAGACCGAGTCAAGTGGAACGCACATCGTTGCTTTATTCGCTACATAATTCATTGCCAAATAGAAAGAGAGGGGCGATTATATTCCCGTCTTTATCTAATATTACTGAAGATACTAAAGTTATGTAGGCTGCATCCAATTAACCAATCATGGTGATATAAAGATTACGTCATGCTAGTCAAATATCAACTCATATTTTTACCGACCTCTCAGAATTACCGATATATTTAATGAAAAAAAACTTAAGGAGCTAAATAATAAAATTATACTATTAACTATGTGGTATTTAACTATCTGCCACATGTTCTCAACATCACGCAGGGTTGATTGGGAGAGAATGCCCGTAAGCATTAAGTTCTTCATTAGCCAATGTCCTTACCTACCTAAGTATTACAATGAAGAAATAAAATAATATAAAAAGAAATCATTTGTTATCTACCATATTTGTTTCAAAGGAAAAGTTGTATTGGAAATATCAATACCAAATGAACCATCAATTATTTATCAACCGACCTTAAACACGAAACGAAACATACATTTACACCAAATTCCCTCGTTTCATAACGTAATTCTCACAAATGGTGAAATTCCCATCGGAAAGTGTGGTACATTAAACACAAAGGGATTTTAATACTTTATTCGTAGCTGTGAGTGATTTTCGGTGGAGGGTCCTATTAGAATACCATCGAATACCCTGTTGAGATTTTTATTACGACGTTCAAGTGGAAATCGTAAAGTAAAATAATGAAGACATTTTATAATATTCATTTTTCATTTCAATATCCACGTTACGGAAATCGCTTTTAGTAGATCTGTTTTAGTCATAGTAGGTGGTCGAATTCATCTATGGTTCGCCCAAGTTCTCACCTATTTCCGCCGTGTAATTGCTATAATTGACTTATAGCAATTCAGTTCCGATATGAAATATCGGTTACATACTTAAACAAGTGGTGACCATATATCTTCTGGGGTAGAAACGCATATGAAACCAACTTAGACTAATCTATACAAACAGTCCTAATGTCCATAGTGCTCTTACTAATGAAGAATAATATACCTACTGATAATCTTAGCCTAGTTGGGAGTGACCCTGACTGCGAAGCGAGGGGCCCTGGGTTCGATTTCGGGTCGGGGCAGATATTTATGCGACAGATAAATATTTGTTCTCGGGTCATGGGTGTTAGTGACGTGTTATTTGTGTTGTCC
>DWPA01007512.1:0-10285 GCA_018251375.1 Calpodes ethlius | reverse complement strand
GTGATTTCGTTTGTGTAGATTTAGCTATTAACATAACTTCTATATTTGTTAACCAATTTAAATGAAGAAAAAACACCTCCATAGTTTCTTGCTGCTTCTTTTCTCAAGAACACTTACTACTAGGATTTGATTTGAAAAAATGATTGAAGAAAGAAATAATTTTGAATAAGAATTTATTATAATTCAATACAAAAACTTCACTTACCTATAATCATTTCCTTCTCTCTTATTTTGAACCCTATGTTCATAGATGAATACCTCCCGCCACATAACTAACTTTTCAAATTCCTTCTCTGCACTTAACTTTAATATGCCATTAAGTTTGAAGAAGGCATGAATCTCCATCAAATCTTCATCTTGCAAATGAGAGCTTAATAAATGCCCTGAATAATACAAACAAGAGCCAATAACTGTGTAGAGCCTTTGGAAGTTTTCTACATCATCTGTCTGAAATCAGAAAGAAACTGTGTTAAAAAAATTTATATAAATAATAAACGCTAACATACTCATACACCCGCAGTAGGATCCCCTGTGTTGCGCTTTCCCATTGGCACAAACAATATATTCACAAATCTTCATTGATGAATGGTTTTGCAACATGCTGTGCTAACAGAAGATTTTTATAATAATATTAGTAAATTTTATCAATTATATACATAAGTTTATAAATATGTAGCCAGTTAAGTAGATATTATGATACATTTAAATATATTCTTACCCATTCTCGATAATCAGCTGCCTCCAATTCAGTTATAGCGTCATCAACTTGTATTTTTACTTCTAATGGTAAAGAAACAGAATGTGCTGCTAACATATCTTCAAAGGATGTTAAATCTCCTGTATTACCATTCCTGGTACTTTCAGTTCTTTTTGAACTATTATTGCTAGAAATAAGTGATATAAAAATTCTCGAAAACAAACCATCCAACTTATCAACATTATTCGGTTTTGTAAAACATGATTTGAGAGAACCATACAAAAATTCCAGCATCTTTACAATATCAGCGATAATTCTTTTAGCTGCAAATAAATCTAGATTCTTATTGGGAAGAGCAAACAAGAGCAAGTCACTGTAATGTGATGTATATGCAACATTTATCAAAGTATTGTTAAATAATACAGTGGAGGTTACCGGCTCGCTGGTGCCAAGGGACTTTGGTGCTAAATGATTCAAAGTAACATACGCTCCTCTTGTATTGTATAGAAAATTCTGATTGAATGGTCTCGGAAAACAGTATAAAACTCCCTTCTCATCATTCCCTTGATATTCTATATCATTACAACAAATATAAAGTACCGAGCACATTGATTCCTTTAAATATTGTATCACGGAATGTTCTACAGGACTTTTTGAATTCAATAGTTTCTCTATGTTAACATTAAAATCTTCTGTGACAACTTGAAATGTTAATTTGAGAGAATCATGGTCTTCAATGACTCTTTGAAGAACATTATTAATATTGTATGTAGTAACTTCAATGCCATTTAATCTTTGAAGATAATATCCAATGCTTATCTTTGGAGTATAAATAGCTTTTGCTTCAGGCAAAAAGTCTGCGACTACTAAAGTTTTTCCATCTGCATGAGTTTTTAAACTCAGGCCAAAGAGTTTTTCTATTTTACAGTTCTTCTCACTTTGATATGTCATTGTTTTACTCACCTGCAAGATAAAATGGTAACAATTTGTGCAATAAATTACTCATTTTTATTTAACATTGCAAAAGGTAGTAAATTAAAAAATTTACTTATAGAAAAAGCAACAAGATTTTATAATAGCAATGAAACACATTTGTAATTTTAGCTCTAAAAGACATTATTAAAATATTTTTTATAACATTCTATATGTTATTGCTTCATAGTACAATTATTGTGCATTTTAATTACTCAATTAATATGCTGTAAAGAAAGAAAATATCGAAAATCTTACTTGAATTATTACAAATTTATTGTTGTCTTCTACAGATAGGTTTTTGTTAGTGTTCAAATCAGATTTATCAATTGCATTGCTTCCAATTCCATCTTTAGCTTTAGACTTCCTGGATTTTAAAACTTTAAATATTCTTCCTGTTGGAGGTAAATAATATTCTAAATTATGTTTGAAAAAAATCGATGCAATAATCAGGCATTACATAACAAACAATTTAGGCTACACAAATAACTTGTAAAACTAAAAAAAAAAAATTAGATTTTTTTATGCACCTCTAGTAGATCTTCTGGTAGAAGATCTCTTGAAATCGCTTCTTAATTTAAAAGTTTCACAGTTTTCAAGTAAAGGCGCCTTAGAGTCATCGGTCCCCTCGTTTATGGATTTTACTTTTATATAAACTAGTTCTCCGTCTTCCCCTACATCGGAATCCCAATCCGGGACAGAGCTAATAGAAAAAACAAACATGAAAATAATATTCAAATGACCATACATCAGTATATTACTGTGGTCACCTTTCAGAGTCCGAATATTTGGAATTATCCGATGAATTTGTCCAATCGTTGTCAGAGTCACATGAACTTTCATAATTAATTTTATTCTTAAAATTATTCATTTTATTTTGTAATAATTGATTACTATTAGTTCTGTTCATTCAAGTTCAGGCGAAGCGAAGTTTCAAAAAGTTCAAGAAACTTTTGATCAAGTTCAAATATTTATTGACAAATTAAATCACAGCTACAACATTCTATCTAAATTGTCACTTTAAATTCATCATCACAGATATATAATAAACTAGGTTACTACATGAGAATCGAAATGGAAACTGTTTCGATCAAACAGTATCAATTTTATATAAATGTTTACTGATTTAGATTCAAATATAAGATCGCGTCATTTCATTGAAATATATACTGGAAATAACATAATTATCCTGAGTGAGAGCGTAAATAGAAAGGAGTTGTGTATAGGGGATCTGCTGATCACGTATTCTTATTTATGGTTCACAATATATTTTTGTAGCAGGTAATACTGCTGACAATTTTGGCACAAAAATTCAAAAATGTACGCAATTGCGGCCATGGATCTTTGGCCTCGGGCTTATTTTGCCTGTAAAAACCTATTCGTCTAATTTATTTTACCGTTATAATCAGTAATTTTAATACATTATAATGTAATATTTATTATGACATAATTAAACATATAAACCCGTCATAACATGTGCCATATATTTTTCACATAATTCATTTTCAATGGAAGATTATTTTAGAGAATCCTATGCGCCAACTTCATCTTCATTTACTTTAAATGAAGAGAGGTATTTGGTCCAATCCCAAAAAAGCTATGCATGCAGTGATCTTAATTATCGTCTTTTACACCCTGGTATTCCGACAATTCCTGGATCAAGTACAATAAAAAATGCAAAAAGTATCAACAACCCTTTAGATGAAGATCTTCAGTTCGAGGATTGCGATGAATGTAACGAATCTTTTGAACCCTACTGCCATGTTAAACTTGTGAGTGACGTCAAACATTAGAAAGTAAATTTGATTTAAAATATTTTTTTAACGATAGAATTAATGAATTAGTACTACAATTTCTTTTTCAGAATTCCATAATTAAATTGAAGAACAGTACAAAGAAATTGCTGTATTTGTTGGATGAAATACAATCTAAAACACATTCGAAAAGTGATTTTCTTACATTGAACCATTTTTTGAAGTCAAAACCACTCGTAACAGTAATTATCTTTTACTACGTAATATCCAACCATCTAGGATTTTTTTATGCAAACAGCCATCAAATGGCGAGACAATCCAGCTTGTGGTAAGTGTTCAGCGTCACCCATGGACATCGGAACCACTAGACGTCACTGATGCATTGCTGGCCAAGAAAAGAAAAAAGAATGAAAGTTCGCAACTTCTTCCTAATCCTAATAATACAAATAAATTTTTAAATATATACCTAACAACGTCCGCGTGGATAATGTTTTTTTCATAAATAAAATTTAAAAAACTACTCAGACGATTTCGATATTACTCGTTATGTAACTTCGTTGTAAATTTATTTAATGTTTTTCAGAGTAGCACTGAAGTTTCCGACAGCATAAGTATTCAAGCACTGCGAAAATTAGAATACCAGGCAACTAATTTGGAAGCAATTTATCTCAATGTAATTTTATTAATTAATCTGTAACTTAATTTTTTTTTGGAAAATGCGAATGTGTTATGTAAAATAGGTAGCTTTTATTAATCCTTAACCTTTGGATTGGCACCTGGGGTACTAAACAAAATGCTTTTATTTTCAACATTATTCTTAGAAAATGTATGGCGATGACATTGTTGCAGAAAAATTTGCCATACTTCTTCGAAGCGTGAACGTGAAGAGAAGTGTTTGTCGATAAAGCTGTTCTTTTACTAAACTGCCTTAGTTTAGAAACCAAGCCACCGTAGATTTTTAATTATATTAATACAGACTTTGATTATTTCTTCTACAGTCATTTGACGACATAGATTAAGTTCTAGTGTTTAAGTTGTTCTGTTTCAATAATAAATTGTTGCATCTATAAATAATTTTCGATTTCTAGGAAGAAGAAGACGACTGCTCCATTTACAAACGACTTACAAGGAAATGCCACTGTCTAAATCAAATCGATTATAATGACTTCATTATACATTTCAACCAAGAAAGTAAATATTCTACTAGTAATATTGGGGAAATAATAAAGAACATAAGGATTCTAAAGAAATTTCTTTACATGGGAGGTGTTTATACCAAGAACGCTCTCTTGTTTTTAAACGAAGTGAGTAAACCTTTATAATTATTGACTAACTTTATGTATTGAAATAATTCCAGAGGAAAATCTTAATATTATATAAGCAACGTATGTTATAGTTAGGATTTGTGCGTGTGTGTGTGTGAGAGAGAGAAAGAGGAAAAGAGAGTTTGTGTGTATGAATATGTACTAAAATATTGTGTCATGAAATTGCTGATCCTTTTAAGTATATTGAGCGTCAACTGCTTTTTTCAACCAGTATATAAGCTAGAGAGAAGTTTGTTCGATAAAATGAATTGAATTTATTAAAGTTGGTATTTACAAACATGTTTCGAATGTCAAACTACACCAATGTTTCGACAAATTCTTAGAAGATTGTGCAAGAAACTTCTTAGGAATATTGTCTTCTCATTGTTATGGACTGCACTTATTACACTACTCTTGGATATAAGTCATATTCAGGCACTACTGTATTTAAATAAATATTAAATTTGTAACAAACAAGGTTTGGATGGTTTAGGTATCATCTATTCTAGAAAATTCCAGTTTACAATTATCTTAATTTTGATGTCCTTATAATCAGACAGACTGATCTCTTACGGGAATAAATTAACATCATTTTGCTTCATGCAGGGTCTTTCTGACGGTCATCCCACAGAGAAGATAGAAATTACGCAGGGTTGTAGCCATGCAGATGTTTGTAATATATTTGACGACCACTCTCTCGTCATAACGTGCATATCTTGGCCATGTAAACACACTTATTTCGGAGATACTACTACTCAGGTACTTCACTTAGAACATAGTAGGGGAAAACATAAGTTCCCACGGTACTCTTTTTTAATCTCTCCTTCTCATACCACTAGCTCATCTTGATATGTATATATAATATATGAATTGAAGAAGCAAATGGGTATAAATGTCTGGTGTTAAATTGAACCTAATAATCTTATAAATATACATTTTATAAATAAAATACGGTACACGTATTAACTCATTAGACACCAATCGCGTGAAGAAAGATATTCTAATTTTAAAACTTAGCCCGCATTTCAATCTTTTTTGCGGGTATTACTATTTTAAATCTATAGAAATTATAATTATCTAGCTTACCGATTAGATTATACTTATTATTTTGAATACCTTGTAGGTAACCCTTGTAAGAAAACTTTTCTTTAGTATAGTATGTAATTTAGACACTCAATATTAATAATGTATTTGAATAAACTGAGAATATTTACAGGCTCTAGCCGCGGGACTATTATACAAACTAGCAGAAATTGAAGAAGGAAGACGTTATTTAAATTTCAGTACGAGAATTACAAACGATATTAGAAAAGTTTTACGAAAAAAGTCTAACGTTTTAGAAGTAGATACCATAGATTCGTTGAATGAAACGTTAAATTTATTAAAACCTCCATTCATCAAGAATTTAAATGCAAGTTACTTAAACAAGTCTATCTACGAAGGTAAACAAAAGAAGCTTATTACGAGATCTCAAAATACGAATGAAAGTTTATGTATGCAAGAAGATGAAATATAAAGGAGACAGACGGCTTAAAATAATGCCAATTTATATCGAGTAGTACGTATCCTAGTTTACAGAAATATTCTAGGGTATGTACTTAAGGAAAATACTCAATTATATAAGATAATGGTGTTTTACAGGTTTCGGATATAAAACAGTGAATGATTTGTTAAAATTCCGACAGTACATGACATTAGATGAAATACTCACTCATCTAGACTTATTGAAAAACTTCAGCAATAACGACAATGGAAAAGCAGAACTGACGCAGTATCTACCGTCGATTTTGATATTGTTTAAAAATATGCTCCTCGAGTTCGACAACAGTGAAATGAATATTATTGTAACGCACATTTTGAATAATATTGTTTCAAAAAATATTGTTAAAACAAGTGAGAAGGAACAGTCTAAAGTTGTAGCAATCGCCGATACAGCTACAGAGGTATAAAAACCTTTTATAATTGTATTTAAATCTTCTCAAATACTAATCACAATAATTATTCCAATAAAAAGATTTAATTCTGAAATCAAAACCTAACGGTACTCCGCTATAAGTAGGAACGGATTATTTAATATTTCCTGTATATATTTATACTAAATATAAAATAATCCGTAAGTAGTGGTATTTCAATTCTTATCTCTCATATAATAGACTTAAGCCGGAATTCAGTCAAGCCTCTAATGCGCAAGTTATCTTAAAATTATACTAGAACAGTGATACTGATAATATTCCATGACCAATATCTCTTATATTGGTAGTATAAGCCACTCATTAATGGGGTCCGTTATGTATTGGGTATCAGAGCATGTCACTTGTTCACTAAGAATCGCAATAGTGATACTTACACGTTGTAAATATACTACCGTAGGTATATTATTCGTTGTCAAGTCTCAGAAAATTTTAGATTAAAAATTTATTTCTCGATAAACAAGCCGAATACAAGTAATGAAGACCTTTAGACAGCTGCTCTGAAGGACCCGAAATACTTAATTTATTATTATGACTCCTTTAAAGATTTGATAACAATCGAGATCGATCGAGTCATTTGTCATTAAGAAATATCTGTCATTAAATTTTGTAGGTCTATTGATACAAATAAATTTCATTGATTAATAACGAAATATTGATATGCTGCAGATCTATAATTATTTCGTAGTCTTTAAATTTTAGTTCTATACAGTTAAAATTATTATATAAATTGATTAATGAGAACTTTACATTATAATGAAATATTCCAGCCAATAAAAATGAAAAATGAGTTGATTCAAATGCCTCCAAAGCAGAAAAATTCGAGCAAGAAAGCAAATAAACAAAAAAGTTTGGGCGTAGCGCCTACCAAAAATCGTCCGCAGTCATTACGGCAAGGTACACAAAAATCTAATCCATACTCATATTATAAATGCGAAAGTGTGTTTGTCTATTTTTCTTTCACGGCTTAACGGAGCTCTGCAATATATTTTTGGTTTGGAAATATTTGGGAGGACGAGTACTATAGGCTACTTTTACCGCGAATAAACATCTCATATCGTATATTTTAGCTAAATTCAAGTGTCTAACAACAAAGCGTTGCCTAGCAACTAGTATTAACCAGAATTAACAACCTTTTTATTACTGTTCTTTTCACACATGTGTGCGAAATCGCGGGCAACATCTATTTACATTAATAATTTCTTAACGAGATATAATTGAACTCAGTAACTAATCAAGTCAAGGTCAAGTTTCTCCTCGCTCACTGCAATCTCGTCATGAGCATGATAAATGTAATTGGGTCCAAATAGACATTAATTGAAATATCGTAAGCTACTGTAGTCAATATAATAATATTCTTCAGTTTCAGGATGGGAGCCGTCTACTTTGTTAAACAGATCAAGAAAATTCACAAAAGGTATCTATAACAGAAATTGTAAAGAAAATTTAATTTAATATATAGTTAACCAATTGAAATAATGTAAACACGTAAATATTACCGATAGCCTACTAAAATTGGTTAAGCTGTGATTGGGAGGAAAAAATGCACAGACAAACCGTTGAATCAGTTGATGTCTTCCGTCTACTATAGTGGACTATTTAAATGTTTTACCTATTATGATAAAAACATATAATTTGTATCTGCAATTTAATGCTTAACATGAAACTGTAGTTATGTATCTATTTTCAGAATTAAGGAGATCGATAATAGTGGTACCAATTGAAAACAATGAAGAAGACTTCAGTAATTAATACCAAATGTATTTTAAAACGACATAACAATTACATGGATATCACAAATTCTCAACCCACACCAACAGTAATAAATAATATATCTACCTTTAAATATAAAATAATAATTAATAATAAATATTTATTGTATATAAAGTATGGTTTTGTTAATACAGTATTTAAAAATGCAAGGATTTCTGTTCAAACGGAATGTTAAAAATGGGTTGGAAGCTTAAGGATAAGGATTTGACCTAATTCCTTAATCATGACAAGATTATGTAAATGCTATTTGCATGTATTAGTCATAACTCAGTTTTTAATGTTCAACATCTTTGGTGTAAAGCAATAAAAACAGAATGAGATCTCTATTCCTTTCAAAATTTATCTTCTAATTTTTAAAGAAAATTATTTGATGTGTATCAACATAGTAAAATATAATATACATCATTTATTTGTTGACTCATGGTCACCCATTATTTTGGAAACCTACATGATGGAAGGAGATAGGGTTACATGCAAGACCTGATCTCATAAAAACATTTCTTTTTACTTCATATGTTTTCTATACTAATCAAAAGATCTGTCATCATATTGATTATGACGTTGTGGACGTTCATAATATGTCAATGTCCTTTTATTTGAAGGTACTGGATTATTTGGTTTAAAAAACATTGCTAGTAAAATGTAAAAACCGCCAACAATTTTGCTTATAAAATCTAAGAAACCAAGAAACATTGGAGTTGAATTTTTAACAAGAATTGAGATTTCCCTTATTAATGCCAACACAAAATTTCCAAGGAAGTTAATAAAAGATGAGCTGCCTGTAAAAATAGCAATAAAAAACACAAATATAAATGAAAAGAATTCTTTGACATTGCGTATAGACAAGGCACCTTTCAAACTTTCTACAATGTCCTTGGAGGTTTCATTTAGGGTAGCTACACTGCTTTCTATCTTCGTATTGTGGCTATCTTTAGCTTTCAATAACGCTCCAGTGAGTATGGGTTCCAATTCTAGGAATGATTCAGATATGTGTCTCAAACACTTCAGTTGTATTAAGACTTCATTTTCTCTAAACTTTACACTTCGGATTTGAAACCAGAATGGGCCAAAGGGTAAATTGTCTATTTCGGTACAGAGGCAAGTATCAGAGGATTTGATGTCCAAAATATTGGCATCTGTTATACCAATCCAATGTGAGTTGGAGTAGATTTTTCGGAGTTTTTGTAGAGCTTCCAGTAAAAGTTTCTTCAGTTCTACTTCGGCTGCGCTCACCAAAACGATATCACGATAGCCAATAATCTGGTTTATGAGTCTTCTTTCAACATACCGACCCAAGAATATCTGTGACTTCAATAAATCTTTAACGTAATTTTTCACTTTGGTAGAGTCCACATCTTCAATCGCTGATATTTGCGAGGACCCAGCCGATGAATTTAAGGATGTACTCAGCCGTGAAGAAATCATATTACCGTTGTTATTAAAAAATATATATAAAATAATTTAATTAAAAACAAACACCATGACTCACAAAGGAGAGTTGAAATGCTTGACAAATTTGACATTTTAACACAGAGTACGTAAACACGTTTGAGAACTCATTTGACAGTTTATTGACAATTTGACACAACATTGACAGCTATTAGATATAACAATTTTTCCATAGACCAACTGCTTTTTTATTCACGTTTAGAAATGTATGGTGCAGAAAGCTAAAATTTCTCGAAACATTTTAGCCAAACCCTTTTAGACAAAGCACTTATCTTTTCACGCATACCTGCTCCAGATCGATTAGTTAGCATTGTGGCTTCCTATTTAAAAGATAGATCGTTTAGGTATCGTCACGAGGGTACTCTA
>DWPA01007511.1:0-10285 GCA_018251375.1 Calpodes ethlius | reverse complement strand
GTTACTGTTCATGGTAAATTTCCTAATACAAGAGTTCTCCAGATAGTCATTATTAGGCATAATTGTCCAGAAAACGTAGTGACATTTTGTATTCTGTTTCAATTTTTTTATAAGTATAAAATTCGTTTTATGTGCTTACAAATATGGAAAAAACATACTTACCAGTACCATAATATGAACTTCAAAGATTTTATTGATCACATTAAGCTTTTCTTTAGTCATTGTACACACCATTGTACTGTATCTGTACTTACCAACGAGTGAGATTAAGGTCAAGTAATAACTTAGTAAAACAAGCTACTCTAACAAAGAAATAAAACCGGGTGATTAACTGAAATGATACACTATTAGTTTATACAAATAGCATGTTCTGTAACTAGGAGGCCAAAACGAATGGAAGATAGTTCAGAGTAGACCTGTCAGATGACTACTTTTGTTTAATTTTTCAGAAATTCGGTTTAACCCTATGTTTTATCGCTGGAGACACATAGGAACAGGTCTACTTTTTTTACCAAGGATTCAGGTTCTTAGATAGTTTTTCTACTATACCAGTAATTAATAGCGTTCAAGTTTTAGGCAAATCTTGAAAAAAGAAAGGACTTATTTTGGATATTTTTGCTTTGCATTACTCGTTTCATTTGATTTAAGTTTTGCTATCATTTGCTCTTCTGGTCTCTAGACGAAAATTTTGCATTTGAATGCATTTTACTGATATTTTTTTAAGGTTTTTGACCTAGAATTACATACAATAACAATAACATTTAAAAGGTCTCGTGTTGGTTTAAAAAAATGGCTTAGTAATGATTTTAAATATCGTGCATATTTGAATGCGTTTAAATTTGAGTTAAAAATATTGGATCGATGCCAATTACAAGTTTCATAAAACACCAACAGATTCCGTTTCTGAGATTCACAATCATCAAATTAATAAAATTAAAACCTTCCATTATTTCTGGTTTTAGCAACTCATGATATAGGATAAAAAAACTAAAAAACTTGCAGTAGCAGTGGAAAGGAGAATCATCTATCGTTTATGGCGGACATGTGAAGTAACGGACGACATTATCATAGATCAGTTTTAGACAGGTTTTTAAGACTTGTTGCAGTGTAGCATATGTTTTTCCTTTGACA
Organism: Calpodes ethlius; assembly: GCA_018251375.1. NCBI lineage: Eukaryota > Metazoa > Arthropoda > Insecta > Lepidoptera > Hesperiidae > Calpodes > Calpodes ethlius. Next base: position 9,154 of record DWPA01007511.1, on the reverse strand, counting down.
AGTATAAAACACACATATATAACAAATCTATAACTATCCTAATAGAATTGATTTATCAGTAAAAAGTATAATAGAGTACTTTATATTAAGTCAAGGAACTTCTTTTCAGTTTGGCGTCCAAGGTGACACACTTTGTTAACATATACAAAGCTATTCATGGTGTTTACATAAACTGCAGGATACACTACATGTTGGTTTGGGTGTAATCCATCCTGAGTATAGGAGTTAGTTTTGTGTTGTCACAGCACAGACTTGATCATGTTATGTATTTGGGTTTGAATTGTGGAAGGTTAAGGAATGCATGAAAAGAATAGTGAACATAGCTTCGTCACATGATTTAGTACTCATATTTATTAATATTCAGTATTTTGACAGCGGTGACTATTTATTACTATATTATTCATGATTTAAAATTATACATACCAGGGCCAATTTTTTGGTACACAGAATGTCTGAACTAAATGAAATAAAATTTTCAATCTGGTACAGGCAAATATTGTGTGTTTTGCACACGATAAGTAGGAGTATTACAAGTGAGGAGTGTAAACAGTTAAAACATGGGAGTGTCAGAAGGTACCTGATACTGACAGAAACAAGAATTGTACTTAAAAATGGTATTTATTTAACTTATTTACATTCAATCTCAATACATTCTCTTTATCCAACCATACAGTCACACTATGTCTATGAAAAAATTGCAAATCAGTCACTGACAGTCACCTTTACCAATAAAATTGTCCGTAATCCATCAGATTCGTTGGACAGTCAAGTATGGTCACTAGATGATTGGCGAATTGTGCAATATATCTATCTATGTTTTTCGAAGTCTCAGTAGGGCGCGTACCTTCTTGAGGGTGATGGTCCACGCATGCCCGGCCTGTAAACAACATCCAAACATTATTAGGTAAAATTTATATTTAATTTACCACAGTATATTTTTTAAAAAGTATAACCTCCCATGCAAGGAAATGGCCAGTCTAAGTTAACTTCATTCAGTTAATTAACTTTAGACTTGACGGTTTGTGTAATTTAATTATCTTCTCATTTCTTACAGGTTTATTATTTATTTATTATTATTTAGGTTCGCTAACAGAAAATTTATTGTATCATACATCTAACACTAATGGAACATATATTGTTTAATAAAAAAATGGGGAAAATAACTATTTTGAGAATAAAAAAAAACAATTTGTTTCAAACATAGAGACATAATTATAATGATCTGTATATCAATATTCAGAGATCTGGATAAGTAATTGTAAGGTTATATTTTTTGATATTATGCATATTTCTTTACTTAAAGAGCAACCAGTTACTGCAATAATATTTATTATTAGTTAAACTTGCACACAGATGAAATAAAAGTTGACTGATATCTATAATAAATATTACCTTCTGTCGTCAAATGTGTCACGGCTGAAGTCTTCATACAACCTGTAGCAACAAAATATCATAATTAGAATAACAAAAAAATGCATACTGTACAGGTACAGGTTAGGTAATACTAAAGAATACTAAGATAATACTATTATTGAGCTAACTAGACGGAGTGAATTGTAAGGTAATTGAGTGTATAAGATGGGAATGAAGTTAAAACTGACAGTCATAGCTACATTCTAGTGTTACAGTGCAAAGGCAACAAAGGGGGAAACCCGTTGACAAGTCAATCTCACCCCCGGGACATTTGTGGTCCTCTCGGGGGACTCCGTCTGCTGAACATAGCATCATACGACGACCTCATGGATCCCATGCTGGTCCTCAGCGGTGGCAGGCTGGGCATGGGCGGCATGGGCTCGCGGCGCAGCGGCGGCGACACGAACTCTCCGCGTGACCGCGACGCGCCCAGCTCCGACCTCGAAGACACAGGGTATCGCCGCTCGAACAGCTCCCGCGGAGAGTCGAACCGCGCTCGGTCGTAGTACCCATCGTAAGGATCCTGCGCAACAACATCGTGTTAACCTCCTTCAGACAGCAGTAAACACAACAACAAGAACCCTACACATGAGGTTTACGAGCCGTTCCTCGACGCGATTGAGGCTGCCTGTCAGAGGTCTCGGAGCATGCATATCGGTCTAGGAGCGGAAACAAGCTGAGATGACTGTTTTAGTTGAATGAGAGAGATTATTTGTAGCATCACCGAACCCTTCGGAAGTAACCGAGTCAGGTACCGCGGGGGCTGTCCACGCTCGGCCTACATGATGCGGAAGCGGTACGGAACCGGCGGGCGATAAGACATAAATGAGAACGCGTTACCCCAAATCCTCCCATCATGCGATCGCGAAGGAAGGGCGGCGGCGGCGGCGGGGGGTAGGGGTCGCGGCCGAACGCTCGATCGCGGAAACCGTTGCGGTCGGGGCCCATCGCCTTGGGGCACTCCTTGGACCAGTGGCCGCCGCGTCCGCAGCGGTAGCACTGCTCGGGGTCGCCCATACCGGGCCGCTGGCGCACGCGACTCGTGGACATTTGCACCTTCATGGGCTGCCCATCCACCATCATACCGTTCAGCTCTTTGATCGCTTCGTTCACGTCGCCCGTCGCGTCCAAGTGTACAAAGCCGTAGTTACGAACGATATCGCACTCGACCACCGTGCCGAACTTCTGAAACAGCTCGCGGACCTCGGGCGCGCGCGTCTTGTCCGTTAGGTTACCCACGAAAATTTTAGTAGTCGGCGTCGACGGCGCCTTGCGGCTCTTGGCCGCCTCTATTTTAATAGCTTGACCATGAACTACCTCTCCGTTAAGGTTCTGAATGGCTTCGCGGCCGACTTGTTCGTTTTCCATGTGCACGAAACCGTAATTTCTGACGATATCACATTCGACGACCGTACCGAACTTTTCGAACAGCGGTCTTAGATCGGCGTCCGTTGTTTTATCGGAAAGATTCCCGACGAAGATTTTGAAAGTACCGGCGCCCGGCATTTTAGTTTCTGAAACGCATACATAATTTCACGAAATGAGTCAGCAGCGTCCAAGACAAAAATTCGTATTACCGACGAACGAATGACTATCATTTTTGATTAATTAATCCTACAATCAGTACTCACCTAGAAGGTTTGAAGAAAAAACACTAAAACAGTTGATAAACTAAAAATAACACACAAAATTACAATTATTTGTCCAGTCTCTAAACTACTGTTATGTCGGCAACAAAATGGCGTCGGTTCAATTCCTTTCCATTCTACTTGGCTCGATCGTTGCACTACCTACGCAGTGAGTCGCAGTGTGTGACTAAGACAATGTTTTTTTGCCTTGGATGTTTCCTTTTTGGCTATGGTTGTACACACAGACGCAGACTAAGTAGAGATACTACGACACCGAAATAGATAACGTAGAAATTCTTTTTTTTTTACCTTAGGCAAAAGGTTATGGACAATAGGTAATTGGTAGGTATGTAAAAGTTATGATTTAGCTGGCTGAAGATTGGCTATTGAAAGTGGTAAAAGTGACCTTGTAATACTTAATGATAAAACCAAACCATGCTTATGAGATGAGGCATCAATATTTTTGTTTCCCTCACCTAATGGTAAGAATTTGATGAATGTAGAACTGAATTACCAAAAAATTAAAACTAAATTCATATTAGAAGTGAATTCCAGATGGCGCTATTAGAATTGATGTATCAGTCAATAAATAATAAAAGCATAGTTAAATTGGTTTTTGTCTATTGTATCCTCCTTCCTCTTCTGTCTATTATATTCTCATAATCTCAGAACATTAAAATGGCAATAATTTTAAAATGTCAATAAGTATGTCATTGCCTAAGTCCCGTCACTGCCGTCAGCGTCATCGTCAGTAAATTGTCATCGTCTCATTCTATTCCTTGTCTGCTTCTGTCACTCGGTTTATCGACATTGTATGTCGGGCGGTCGCCAAAAATATAAAACATTGAATTGAATAATCTTGTTTGTAAAGTAGTGATTTGTAGTGTAATACATACTAATTTTGTGTTTTGGTGTGTTACATTTCAAGTTTTTAGTTCTGTGCAAGGACGTTTACTTTCTATTGGTAAGTGATAGTTGTATTTACGTGTTGGTATCTTTCGGTGCCGAAATAGATCTAATGGCTTTTCCAATTTCCATTTGTATTCTTATTTGCTATTTTATGCATTTAATTCCTGTTTATATTTTGTGTTCAGGTGATTTTTTTTCTTATTGTAATGTAAACAAAACAGGAGACCATTGGTGAGCGCCGAAGTGTGACATTCAAAATGCGTTTATTGAACAGAAGGAATAATATTAATAAGCATGTCCTGTGTGCTGTTTTACTCACAATAAGTAATATTCTGTTCGGAAATACTGTTTATAGTATTACATAACTTGGTAGTAGTAGACAATTCTCGTCATGTATGTGTTAGATATACAATAGTAAGTTCTACTGTCTGGTTGGTCTGAGGAGGAATATCAACGAAATTAGATGGTAAACACGGTAGTTGGTTTCCAGCAGAGTACTTATTTAAAAGGCTGGTCAGCAGTTTTCATTAGCAATGGCTACTATTATTATTATTATTAGGTAGGTATTAGGATTTCTATTATTTTTAACTTTTAATGATTTCTTTATAATTATGCAGTATTTTTTGTTAGTAGTATCCTTGGTGCAACCACCAACATACTGTGTACTGTTATACTGCATGCATCCAGAAGTTCCAGATTTGATTTTATTGACGTTAACATATAGAAGTGCACAGTGATAGATTTATATATTAAGTAATAAAATCTATCTATCAATGTGAAATAACTTTGGAGAAAATTAATTATGATCAAATTTGAGTGGGTCTTTAGTATTTCTATTAACTTTGGATAAAGTACTGTATTCAAATACAAAATTAACTACCAGACATCAATGGAACATTTGATTATGGAATTTGACTCTAATTCTCAATACATTGGTAGTTTTCTGTTTTAAATATCTCTTTTCATCTTGTTTTCTCTCTCCCATCATTAGAGCATAATTATGTGGTGTAAATTAAGATAGATAAATTAAAAAGACATTTATTATCAATGAGTAGAGATGTGAGTAAGTAAAATAGCCTCTTTAACTCATATTATTGACATGGCAGCTGGTGATCTCACCTGTTATTTGTGATTTAATCACTGAATGGAACTTTGTGATGGATTAATGTTTCATTGCATGGCCTCAGGTGTGTCACACATCCTCTATACTTGTGTACATGACATTTGTCACACATTGCTGATAAATAGACTAGATTGGTTAACATTTTAATTGAAATCAATAGTCTTCAAATCTTGCAATATTGATGACTATAGTATTCTATAAATATCCTTCTCTATTACATACCTTTTTTACTATTGTGGTAATTAATTACAAATTAAACTAACGGTAGTTGGGTGGTAGGACACATTAATGGTTCACCCGGGGAGGTACTACTTCCATACCTGTTTTTGCTGTGTAATAATTATCTTATATTAATTGTGTTTCATTTGAAGAGAACACTAGATTGTCGGTTACACTTATAGAAGTTGCAGTTATCCATTATCAGGGGTAGCAACATATCTTTATCCAAGTTCAAATGGGACAAATTACTAATACTTACTAACAGGACTAACCTACACGAATAGTCATAATGTGTTATGTGATATTCTTATTACAACTTTGTACTAATAGGACTTACTAACTAAATTCCCACCTACAGTCCTATTTGAAGTTTGTCACAGGTGACCACGAGCAGCAGGGGACAGTGGCATTGCAAGCTTGTTTGCTATCTTTATCACATAAAAAAGACAAGTTGTATTTGAAGTGATAAATTAAACTTAACATTTTAATTTATCATGTTCCATTGAGTGAAATATGTAAATGATGTCAAATATTACGTACTTAAAGAATCTCTTGAAACTATTTGTATTCAATTCTAGCATGTGAATGATGACCACACACACAAAAATAACATTGTGCAAGTTGTTTTTGAAAATGAAACCTTGTTAAATTAATTATTTAAGTAAAAAAAAAACCCTGGCATTTTTATATAAATTGTTATGCTAGCTTTTGATTAACAAATTATATATATATTGTTGCTTGTTCATAAGTATAAGATTTAAACTAATGAATTTCACTCACAGCACACTTATACGTGCATACTTTATTTTGGAAAAAAGTTACAAGGATATTTTCTTCACATATTACATAAATCAAATGCTGATTACAGAATTTTTGTAAAATGTCAACAACATTTATTCACAATGATTTTATCAGTGCCTTCTTAGCATTATTACCATATCGTGGATATGATTCGTGAATATGTAAAAAATATCATTTAATTTGTTCAAAAGCTTGTTAGATTCTGGTTTAGCAATACAATATAATCTGATTTATGTACATCATTAATTTGAAGACATGAATTAAAAGACAATCAGCAGAATAAAGTGAGAGAGTTTCATGAAGTAACATCCACAATCTGTCACATAATAATATTGTATGGAGTTCCTCGCGCTCGCTCCAGCTGTACGTTTTAGCTTCTTCACACAGCCGGTGTCTGCTTCCTATCTGAATCTGAAATCAATGGCGCCGACCTCCTTCCATTGTGACGCATACGTTGCCGCTCGGCCGTCGTCAACTTATTGTGTTACGCTACGAGCCAGCGATGAATGGCGTCTATGGAAATATCTTGTCACAGCGGGGGAGATATTAGCGCAGTGGGAGCGAGAGGGCGCAGTGTGCGAGCGAGACGGCGGCGGTTCGATACGCCTACGTTAGGGCGTCCCTGCCCCGCACCGCACCGTTTTATATATTCAGAACATCGGAAACTATACTTAAAAGCCGAGTAATTCCGGCAATTGTAACACAATTATAAGTTTTTGGAAAAACTATTTGATTAACCCGTTTTTGTGGACTGTTATAACATATTTAAATATATACACATACTCATACATGATTCAATTTCATTTGATAGCTACCTTGTAAAGTTTTTAATATTGTTACAGGTAACACTTTACAAATTTAGTAGGTACTATTGAAGATACGTTTTGATTTTCGTGCACTTATTATATAGCACTTTTAACGTCATCGCAATGTTATGTTGCAAAGAAGTATTTAACATTGGGTATTTCCTTCAATTTAAGTTAGAATGACGAAAAATAAGTCATAAAACTGTGAGATTGGCAACACAATTATTTCTACTAACACAATGTCTATCTATCTAGACACAGAGATCCTCAGTTTTTGACTCGAGGACTCCGCTATACTTTTTTCGATCGATTACCGAATATTAATTTTTAAAAGATTAATCAACTTCAAATATGAATTAATAACTCGTATCGTGTCGTGAGCGTATAGGGTCGTCAACGGGTCGTGTGAAAATAAAAAAAATACTATGTCATATTTTATACAATTAGAAACTCAATTAAAATGGAAACATCAAAATAACTAAGGTAAAATAAATATAAATATTCTTATACTGGATTTTTTTTGTCCTATGGGTATAAATAGTCAAAAAATAAGCAGAAGTACCACCTAATCGTCCGTGGCCAGTCTAAGGACATCGCTTTGGGCCCATTATAATTGGTTGTCCGACACTTATGTTAAATATATCAAGTGCGATTAAAAACATAGGGTGGAAGCTTGAGATTAAACTGGATGATGCAGAACCTAGCGTCCTCTAACAGTTGTACAGCAGGATGTGCCACGAGCAGCGGAAATTAGCAAGCTGAACGTAGATTTCCTTTCACCTTTTGTGAGTGCCCAAAACATGGCAAATAATTCACCAAAGTACTATGATAATACTAAAATAATGATTAGGTTATCATTGAAAGACTGATTTGGGTTAATTTTCAAACAGTAAAAGTGTCTTTCGGCGACCACTTAAATATTCGTCCTTATGGCGGGACCATCATTACTGAAATATTGTATAGTATCTAAATTAAGAAATACAAAATTAAAAAGATGATAGGCGCCTCGAATAGCGGCAAAAAGACGCGCGGAGGCGCTGTGAGATGCACGGCGACTCTTATTTGTTAAAGAATCAAGATGCGGTTCATTGATGATCGACCACGCGGCGCTTGGTAAATTTTCACTGACACTCCGTCAGTTCGTCCTAGCCTTAAAATCTATCCTGTTTGTGATCCAACCTGAAGAACAAACAAGGAACCAAAAAGGTTATGCTACCAGGGCTTGTTGGAGGTTCTATGCTCTGAACCAGCGATCGTTCCAAGTCTCCTACTTATTTTTTATACAAACACATCTTTTTTCGCACTTATCGCTCGTGCATTTGGTTAGATTTATCGGTATTGCAATGCATTTGGAATTAGTATGTTGATTGAGGCTAAAACAATAAAACACATACTTGTTCTTTAAATTTTCAACACACATGTATAGTGAAATTCCTTTATATGTATTGTAACGTAAACGGGCACGGGCCAATAAACATAGCTTACCGCGCGCCTCGCGCGAACGATTGAGCCGGGGCAATGCAGTGCTGTGACGTCAGCGCGATCAATGGGTCTGACGTCGGCGGTCGGGTCCCCGGGCCGGGCGGGCCGAGCGGGCCCGGTGGGGACCGCCGCGGCGCGGGGAGGCGCTCAATTCCAACGCTCGGACAGAACGAACAGACGTTGCGTACATTGGATACAGCTGACATCGTAGGACCTTGTAGTATAGTTCCATGATTGATATTGGCCAACAGTGACGACATTCTGAGAACTGGTCTCTGATTTAAGATTATATCTTGTTAAGGAAAATTTGTATTTTTTTGTTGAGGAAATTCAAGCTTGCCTTTAGTTAAGTGGAAAATCTCTGATTAAAGCAGGGCGAGGATGTTCTCACCGAACTGAAAAAGTCTGAATATTAAGCGATCATTTTAAGTTTTCATGCCGGTCGAAGAACTCATTAAAGAGTAGTTTAGCGTTTGTTTTCCAAATTTCACTGCTAAAATGAATTCGTCCGAATTGTAATCACTCTTATTGTTTACAAATCAACGTTTCAAATATGAATACTCTATAAGATTTAATATTACTTAAACTAACTTTTAACCTATATGCCATGAAGCGAATCGTGTTCTGTTTTTATTCAAATTCTAATTAGCAATACAGTCTCATATTGACCTGTAAACAAATGTTGCCGGCAGCATCACGCGCGTGTGAAAATAGAACAGCAATTAAAAAGTTGTCGATGTCATCTACCAACACTTTTTTAATTTCGCTGAATT
>DWPA01007510.1:0-10285 GCA_018251375.1 Calpodes ethlius | reverse complement strand
ATTATTATTGAAAAATATGAGCGTTCTGCACTTCTCCTACATATAAACTATAAGTGTGCCAAATTTCATACTCCTCCATCCGTGCAATTTTCGTAAAAAGGGGTCCAAAGATTTTGCTTCACGTATATATAGATATTATTTTCCCATAGTGTCGAATTACTTTTCAATATTGATGAGAGTATTCTAATACGCTTCGTTCAACAAAAATACTTCATAAGAGTTGTAGAAATACACAAGTCTGCATAATATTCCCAAATGTCTGTCAAACGGAATTTATCCAGTGTGCGGATGACCTTAACCCCTTTCATTGGGGAAAAAACTATGTCCGTCAGTACGTCAATTATATAGGTTGAGATGATGTTTTGTCTGTCTGTCGGTTGCTGCGTGTAAATTGAAATTCAGACTCGAGTCTTGTTATCATCAAAGATCGAAGGGTGATTATCCAAGATACAACTCGCCGACAAGTGCGAAATCTCTGGCAGGATTCATTTAAAAAAAGCTCCCGAGTTCGTTGGCATTTCGCTATTCAGGTCGCTGGTTTATTTGTGTGCGTGAATGTGTTCACACGTATTACTATGCGTATGTATTTGTTAGGGCATTGAAATTTTGTCTGTCATTCCGTCTCAAATATAATTGATGCGATACTGTGTGTGGAGCTGTTTAGGATGTAAGGCTACCGTTCTGATATCCGCAATAGAGATCTGGGTTCTGCCTAATGATCACAGCTCCATTTTTATATAAAATCTATATTTTTAGGTTTATACTTTCTTCTTCTACGTATAGTTGCTATGGAATGTATTCATGTACAATTTGGACACGGTTGCTAGGGAGTATCGACTCAACATCTACGTAAGCAAATCGTAGCTTCTAGACCGTTGTTATGATGTATTTTAACGTTTTATCTTTAACCGACTATGTACTATTTGCTGGGATACAATATCATATTAACTTTAAAGCTACGAGTATCAAAAACTTAGACCAGACACATCCCAAATCAATTATGTCATTTAGTTTGCGGTAACATCTGCTATAGGTGTTAAAAATGCATTAATAAACCCAATAAAGTATGGGGTACATTAAAACAGCATTAGAAGCGATCTAAACTATAAAGTAACCTAAAAATAATCGAATAACTCACGTTAGTATGTTTTGTAATTTCATCCCAGGTTCATGTAATATCATGTTTATGTCAATAATGTTCTTCTCAGTTGAAAATACCTTCTCGTAATGACAACTTTATCCTTGCTCATATTAAATATCAGCATCTGAATAAGATTCTGGAATAGCAATATTATTATAGTGACACGAACTTATTGCAATTATATCATATCATTATTTTGAGTCGATTGAGAGTAAAACTCGGTCAACACAATGAAAATAATAAATTCTATTATACACAACATAATTTATTATGACGTGATAATATTCATGACGAATAACTCGATGGGATTGTACTTTTAATTGAAAAATTGTTAAATAAAATCATGTGCTTTCGCTACGGAATTTTAATTGAGAATAAGGAATGTTCACAGAGTAAATAACTGTACAGATTAATAAACAAGTACAGCTAATGTCTGATACGATAATAATTTGATGTTTCTAACATCTACTTTAATTCTGACGGTACCTTCTTATGTATGGTGCTATAATTTTTTCCGCCAATTACCACTGTTCTTGTAAAATTATATGTCAAATATTTCTTCCTTTTTCAATATACTAGTCTCACTCATTATGGATTCGCAACTTAAATGAAAGAAAATCTGGATTTTTTTTATCATATAATTTAATGTAACTGGAATATCTGCCGGGGAAATTAAATAAACATTCCAAATACGATCATAATGATTTTAGCAGTAATAACATACATAGGTTTAAAAGTTAACACCTTATTTTTTGCACATACGAATGTCATTTGACCATTTTTTATGATTGATATGATTAATTAATTACTATGAAATACCCGTTTTTATACCAAGATAAATTAATGTCTTTCACGCAAATGAAATGCAAATAAGTGCGTAGATTCTTAACCTCAACTCCATAGATTGAGCGTTTGACGTTTTCTCATCGTACCCACAATTTTTATTTATGACATTGGTTTATTGATCTGCCGTGTGTGAATATGCCAGCCGCATATCAGCAGTCGGTGTTTTCCGACGGCTTGATACTTCACTTTTCCTTTTTACCCAGCAACGTATCTGTGGTACCTCATTACCGATGGTCATTGTCGATTGTAATCACTATCCACCAGGTTGGCTCGTTTGTTTGTTGTTTGTATAAAAAAATGTTAATTCTAAACAACATTTTGCGTAAATTCGTTAAAACATTCACCACTTCAAGTCTGTAGTCGATGACATTTGGCAGACTTCACACATATTTTGAGAAAGTCATGATGAATTTGTTAAAAAGTGGATATATATTTAGCTTTCTCCAAAGTCTGAACTTGATGACTTTAATTCACTTTTTTTTATCACTACCAAATTACCTCAATATATTTCGATATGTAAAATACGTCTCCATGCTTTAAATACTTATTTAATTAACGTTCCGTTATCGGTTTATCAGTTCTTTTAATAATTTTCGAGACTACCTCAAAGAATTGATGCACTAAATAAAGACAGCGTGCATCTAACATATAACCTTTAGCTCCTTTGGAGTCACGACACCTGAATTATGCTACGAAAATAACTCGAGAGCACATTTTGACATTTTCCCTCATGACTCCTGTGTTCGTCTTCTGCGTTCTTAGTTTCGCAGACTGTTCTATGTTTAGATGCTGCAAATTTTATACAAGAAGTAAAAGAAGTGTAAAAGAAGGTTCATTACTCCTTTCTTTCTTCTTTTTTTTGGCATCACATCGGCGATGTTTGGTATAGTTCATGCCGACGTTGACCATGTCGATGGGTGATGTTTTGAGGAGTTTCGTCAGAGATGGAAAAATAAAGCGAACCATCCGTTACTTCCTGACCGGCATCGTGTCTATGTTTCCTTTGGTACAGACGTAATGGATACCCATAGTCAATTGAATTATTTACGAATAGTGAGAAAACATGTACGTATGATCTCATAAGTTGACATACGATGAAAATCTAACTAAAATGAACATAACCTTTAACAATAATCGATTTTATTGCGGAAATTGAAAAATTCCCGCACCGAAAAAAATACCCAGATTATCTTATTAATATCAATACACTCTGTTAGTAATTAAAAGTCATTAGGATATATAGTAATTGAAACGTTAATTTATATTGCCAGATTTTGTTATCGGCTATGAAGCGGCCGATAGACTCAGTGAGTTAGTGCCAAATACATTCCTAGCTGCATACGACAATACATTTTTTCACATAGACGCTCAGACGTCGCGCGCCCTCCTTACGAAGAGAATCCCGCTCTAAAAATACTATTGTAAATGTAACGTCTAGAAATAAATTAACACGGGAAACCTCGGCTGGTCGGACCACGTTTTTCTGGGCACGTGGGAAAAGAGATTTTTAATCGAGCATCTACCAAAAAGATGTTTGACAGTCACTTGGTCGTTGCTATCTACTCCTTTTAATAACGAGAAGTGTTGGTCAGAGTCAGTGTTGGTGAACTAAGCATTAAAACAGAAATATAGCTGTAGTTTCTCATGACGTGATATTTCTCCTGCAATTAATAGCGGCGTCTAAGAAAGTTTCTGATAAGAATGGCATTTGAATGATAATTTTATATCAGATTTATGCGTTGATATCAGTTGACCTAGTTCAATATAATTTCGCACGAATCACTTACTTTGGTTCATATCTAACGCGCTTTACGTAACGTTTCGGATTTTTTATAACAAATGTGTTACAAAAAGAACTTTTGTTAAGTGTAAGTGTTTTGGCGCGAATTTTTGTCTATGGCGCTCACTGGCCGTTAGGAGTCATTTTGACGCGTTCGAAAACTGTAATGTCAAAATCTTTCTGTCAGTCAAACCCTTTCGAGTATTTTTGCAAGTTTGGAATATTTTGTACAAGAGTTTCGTGATAATTTTGAAAGTGAATATTTCGCGGGAGGGTTGTGTGAAGTGTGAGAGTTTTGGTAATATTTTTATGAACTCGTATTGATTGATTTGTTATACGACTTTACTATCAAGTGCAGAGTTGTTGGTATCGTATATTAAGATTATCTGAATAATATAATCATATTGTTCACTTCGTTCTTGTAAGTTGAACTTTCGTAAAAAAGAACATTTTTTAATATTTTCCTTAAACTTTGCTCTTTTCTTGTTATTAATATATGTGTTTGATTCTAATTATTTAGAAAAATCTAAAACAACACATTATTAGTTTTCTTTTGCCTGTTCTTGGTTGTGAGCAGTGTCTCGTAGATTAATTCTAGCATCAACATTTGTAAAAGGATCATCTGTACGATAAACATTGTATTCTAACCAAATAAATTTAATGCTAATATATCAGATTTAATAAATTTAATTGTTTTGTCCCCTTTGGTTTAAGATAATAGTCACTGGTGTTCCAAAGAGTTATTAGTCCATGCAGTATTGTGAAACTATCTATCTAGTATTTGAAATCATAAATTCCCTATTTCCTACGCAGCGGTCTTTTTGTTCCGTTCTCCTGATAGCTATACAAAATATTCGTTTGATTTTCATTATTTGGTTAGTAGTCCTCTCTTCAAAACTAGGTTTTTCTTAAAGCATCTGCAAACACTGAAAACATCATGAGAAAATGACTTTCTTCGCAAACATCAGAAAATGAAACTGTTCGTTTACTTAACCCATAAGAAGCTGTTATGATCAAAATGGGCCCTAAACTTACGGCCTTTCATTCTCTTGTCCGCTACGAAACCAGCAAGATTTGTAAACGACAGCATTATATCATGCTTATACCAACACCATAGAAATTTACTAGCATGTAACTAATGATAGTCATGTCTTACGTGTATGGTGCGTAACGCCTTATCTAATTGTGGCACGTGGCGTACGGACACTTACAAGGCTTCTCCCAAGATCATAAGATATAACTATTGACGCGCGCATTAAGGGTAACTCTTAGCACATTCGAGAAAAGTGATTTCTTAACAATTTGTCTTATTTGGACAACAGTGAACGTTATGTCAATTGTTTAGAATTGGCTTGGCTAATATTTCCTGAGAGGTCTTCATATTTCCAAAGCTAAATAAGGTCCACTTAAATCTTTTTCAAGACGAAATCTTTTCTTAATTTGCCTAACTACTAAGCCTTACAGTGGAAAAGTACTAATAAACCACTGTAAATACTTGGTATAGACACGCTTGTTCTTGAAGTAGATCCCTATTATACCATTGTCGTTCGGGAGACATTACACACCTAGTTGGTACCACCACATCTTGTAAGTCGTTAAAACATTCGGTCCTTCGTTTTCCTACCTGCCAATTACTTACTGATATATCCTCTCACTGTATTGATAGAATTTGTTAAAACTTAGTCTCCCCAAAGGAACTATATACAGATAGAATTACATCTTCAACTGATTTAAACTCTAACATTGGGTAGATTGGATTTCAATCGGCATACACGAAGATAAAATATCTAATCTATTGCTTAGGGCGATGTCATCTCGAAGGAACACGTCACCTACGATAAATGACTATCAACTCTACACTGAAGATTACGTGCATTCTAGATTGTGAAATTTGGCAGCGCTTTTTGGCGATGCACCTTCCACCGGCGCCCAGTGCTCACCACGACTCCGCGGGAGCCACTCCGTGACGTCACAACTAGCGAAATGTTTTTTTCCTCGGGAATCACTTAAAACCAAAATTTTTAAACTACCCTCTTTTGACTTTGTCTCACGCCTCACACGACCTCTCCGTTAGGGTTTTACGTGCAGTGATAAATTTATTGTTAATTTAAAAGTAAACAGTGTTAATGTTATATTTATCGAAAGTGGCCTTGAACGTTGATTTATGAAATAACCCTGGTGGATGCCAATGGAAATTGAGAGTGGACTTGTTGCTATCGACATAAGGCTCACGATTAAAAACTGTGTCAATAAACTGATAACTTAAATCGAAAGGGACAGTGGTAAATAAATAGAAGACGAGAAGAACACGTGGTTGTTGGACGATAAAAACGTAAAAACTTACAGTGAATAAAACGCTTATGTAACTGATACAAGCGTAGTGATTGGCCTCAGTGTTTTAATATAAGCGTCGCGTGGTTCTGTGCGCTTGCGTAGTTCAAAACTTTTGACCTTCTCTAATTTGTATACAAACAAGACCAAAAATAAGAAAGAAAAGACTTGACCCTTTTCAAAAGAGTGCTTTTCGAGAAATACATTCCAAATCCAAATAGTTTCAGTGTATCAAAGGACAATATTGAAAGCGAATCCTTCCAGAATCCAGTAATTTGGTATTCTGCATTATTATGGACTATATCTCTTTACCTTATCGGTGTTTTGCAAATTGAAGACTATATTCCGTTGTAACTTGCGCAAAGTGTTCCCTCTATCGTTTGGTGAATCGAACTCAGTTTATGAGTAAAAAGTAAATCTTCATTGTGATTATTTCCTCGAGAATTTCACATAAACTGTTTACGTAGAACTCTTTTTATTTCTTATATCGATAAGTTCTTCGACGTGTCACCAACTTTAAAAGTAAACTAAAGTCTAGAAGTAACTCATTATCTAAGGATATTCCAAAGAGTTTTGCATTAGAATCTGTCAGCGGGACAACGCAAGTGCACGGGAATTTCAGTTCCATCGGGTCGTGGAACGTTATTCAGAAGGGCGTATATCGCATGCTCAGTTACCTTGAGCTGGTGATCCTGGCATGTGTGACGACGAGCCTGCTGGCCGCCCTCAGCAATGAGGTGTGGTTGCCGGCGCTGCTTCGAACCTCGCCCGCGAAGCGAGGCGCCTCGCGAGCGCTTGCCCACCGGAAGGACATATGGGGCCAATACTTATCAGGTCTTTATTGTTTTCTTCTGACTCTTTGAACTACATGATGGATACATTTTGGAGCGGTTTTTGAAATGCAAAGTATTTATTCAGCTGTTTTCACATACGAAAACAAGGGGTATTTGATTCATGTCCCTAGTAACTCTTTGATGAAAGACATACTATCATGTCAAAAATATTTTTGGTGGGTTTGAAAATATCACTTATAGTTTTTTGTTGGTTCAAAACAAGACTAATATACAAATAACATTATTTGTTGTTACATTAAATCGTATAATATTATTCAATTGATTCAAAACGACTATTTTTTCTATAGTCAAAATTCGTGGTACCGTGTATCCACTTTTTGCCTTTTTGCATTTCGAAATCTCGTTTCATTTTGTATTTATGTAAAGTTCAGCAAGTCCATTTTTATAGGTTACATTTATAAATAGTCAAGTATTTTTTAAAAGTAGTATTGACTCATATAACCATTTAATTTCAAGTGACTTTTACTGAATTCTAAGATTTTATTGTTTGCAACTCTTCTGAAACAGAAATAATACAATTTCTTGAAGTAATGCAAAACGTATCTCACAAAAAAAACTAAAGCAAACAAATTGAAAACGTTTCACAAGTACCGTCACAATTTTCTACAACTACCGTCATAATCTAATATAGAGGGCGCCTCTACGCGTGCGCCTAGAGCGCGAACGAGGCGCACGGCGGGCTTGCTGCAGCTGACGGTCGCTGTCGAGCGGATGGTATGATGCACGGCTCCCTTCCATGGGTGGTTGTTGTGATGATGCACGGCTCCGCCCTCGTGTGGTCATCTTTGAGGTGGTTTTTGTGTGAGTTAGATAATGTCGGCAATGTGCGGAGTATTAGTTACTGTTCCTGTTTCAATGTTGCAATAGCCACTGCGGACGGTCAAAATGCTTTGCAAGCGACATTCGCTGTATTCTTGGCCTGCTTATTGTGAGATGTATAATAACAAACTTTATTTAGTTAACAGTAAAGTTGATTGTTATTCGCTTGATTGGAATTTTTGACAGTCCAGGGTGAATTATCTGCCTTGCTGTTACGAATTTCTTTGGTCTGGAGACTCTTATGGTGCTCATGGGCTGTAATATAATCATTTCGTTCTTCTCATCCAGTTTATTAAAATGGTACTTTGCCTTGGGTACAATTTTTTGACTTGACAATTTAGAGGTGGAGGTTAAAAATACCTTGTACAGTGTTGACAAAGGTGTTTTCGATACGATTTCATAATGTGTATTCTGTAAATATATACGACCTCTGCATGGGAAAATAGTTTGCGAATATGATTTAAACATTCCAATACCACACGACATGTCATCCAAGTGTTTATGTGATTGTCTTTTGTATATTAGTATGCTCGTATAGAATAGCAAACAATTATAATAAGACTGTCTTTTACACCTATATATATTACGATGTTACAAAATTGGCACAAACAATTTCTCTAGTAAGACAATTGATTAAAACTAAGTTAAGCATACACTGTGGATATAGCGGCATGTCTAAACAAAATACATTATATTTATGCAATTTTAATTAAATATATTTATGTACTAGTAGTTAGGGAATCCTAACGGTCAAATATCACACCACAATCATTATTGAAAATTGAAGAAAATATATAAGCATGTTGGTCATGATTTTTTGTACTTTTATATATGAGTAATAAAACTAATAGTTATTATAAGCTACCAAACATTAAATAAAAGAAAATCAGTAACAAATGACGGACAAAAGATGTGAAATCTTTTTCTTTTATCCCATTTCCATACAGATAACTTTGTAATTTGTTTAGGAAAGAAAATCTATTCGTTAAATTCATTTTATATTTGCACTTTAAAACAGCCGTGTCCAACAGCAGTATTTATTAAAAAAAAAGTATATATTCCATTTCAAATTTGGAATTCCTCATTATAAATTATCATTAAATGTCTTTTTTTTTTCATGAAGTCTAAATCTAACTTAACAAATATTAAAAACATTAATTTTAATCTATATCGAAATCGTATAGGTAGAATGCGGTCGTAATATATCATGATTACAATACCACGCATAATTGATTGCGATATATGCAGTACTGTCGACTAGTTACATGACACAAGGAACTAAATTACAGTACAATCATATTTAAATTATGTGGGAAGTACGGAACTGTAGAAATTAATGACATAACTTGTAGCTATGACTTTCATGTGGCAAAGATTATTACTTCTTGTTTACGGGTCCCTTGAACTTTATGTAACATTGATTTTTTTTTATAAATGTTTTGACAAAAATATAAACTCTCTAGTAAGCGACATTTATTACTCTTTTAAATATGTTTTTTGTACTCGTAATTGCAGATATATAATTCAAATTTTAATAGATTTTACTTTTTACGTTAGTTTTAAAGTTAATTGTTTAGTGATATGATAAAGGTCATAGTGTACAATATTTTGAGTCAATTACAGATATAGACGGTAAATTAAAAGATTTTTTATACAGTCCAATGCAAATGGTATATAATAAAGTTACATAGCTCGAGAAATGGCCAAAAACTCAACTCAAATTCCCCTTCCCGTCCCCCCTTCAGTGTGTCCCAAAGACTACTCGTCATTGAAATAAAGATATTAATTTTGTTATCTGGTGAAACTTAGACACGAACCGCGGAAGAAAAGTGTATGAACATTACGTTGTATGTGGGATTCGAGCAGATTTTTTATAGGTTTCGAAATCCCCGATCTTAGAAGTATATCCAATTTTTTCAGGAAGGTGTGCGTAAATTTTGAATTGTCCTAAAATTCCTTGTTTTAATTTTCAAATTTAACCTTAGTTTCACCTCACATTGAATCGATTTTAAAATGTGTATATTTTCATTTTGAAATGTGTTTTTCTGGCAGCTTCATATCATCGTGTACTAAGCAGTTTGAGTTCACATTAGTTTTCCAACATGTTTTTTGATTTATTTATTAGTTGCATGCTGTAGAAAATGATCAGTTTTGCTTTTAGAATACTAATTGATACAAATACAGTTTACATCTGCTGATTAATAAAGTAATTTGAAGACTTCAAATAGCCTCAGCTTAATCTAATTTGTTTTGTTTGATTCAACTCAAAATTATGTTAAATTTTAGGTGTTGGCAGCGTAGAAATAATAATGATTTCGTTGTTTTAATTATCTTTTGCAATATCGTTCTCAAAATAATTATTTCATGGATTATGCTACGTCTGCAATGGAATTTAAAGTTAACATCAAGATGGGATACACGAGATTTCATTTACCAATTATTTTAGATTTTATAGTTCTAACATGAGCTGTGACATCAATAGGTCAGAAAACTTTTGTATCTATGTTTCTTCTT